>CM077649.1:66120919-66305919 GCA_039707465.1 Rhabdophis nuchalis
TTTCTCCCTCTCCTCCCTCCCTCCCTTTCCCTCCCTCCTCTCTTTTCCTTCCTTCCTTCCTTCCTTTCTCTCTCTCTCTCTCTCCCTTTCTTCCACCTCTCCCTTCCTTTTTCTCCCTCTCCCTCCCTCCCTCCTTTCCCTCCCTCCTCTTCTTTTCCTTCCTTCCTTTCTCTCTCTCTCTCTCCTTTTCTTCCACTCTCCCTTCTTTCATCTCCTTCCCTCCCCCCTCCCCCCCTACCCTTTGCAGCTCCCCCCCTCCTTTCCCCGGGCTTTGCAAAAGCTGTCCTTCCCCAGAAAAAACCCTCCCATGGAAAACTGGCCAATTATCCCAAATTATTTGTACAAAATAAACCTATGCAAATTGTTTGGCAGACTGGACGTTCCCCGAGAGGCTCAGCCCGGCCTTTTCCGGCTGCCTTTTGTTCAGCCCAAGAGCCTCAAGTACGTAGAAGTCAACAGCAGAAGACGTCTGGCTGCAGAAGTCACCAAGAAGAGAATGGCCCTCCCCTGGAGACACGGAGCGGTATTTATTACTAGCTATACCCGGCCATGCGTTGCTGTGGCCCAGTCTGGTTAAATGGCCAACCAATCTGTGTGTAGATCTACACCTGCACACATACACACAACCACCATATAACCCCCAACCTACCTACCTACTGTATTTCTCCCTCTCTCTCTATTCCTCTACCCACCTACCTACCTACTGTATTTCTTCCTTTCTCCCTCTACCTACCTACCTACTGTATTTCTCCCTATCTATCCACCTACCTACCCACTGTATTTCTCCCTCTCTATCTATTCCTCTACCTACCTATCTACTGTATTTCTCCCTCTCTATCCCTCTACCTACCTACCTACTGTATTTCTCCCTATCTATCTATACACCTCCCTCCCTACCTACTGTATTTCTCCCTCTCTATCTATCCCTCTATCCACCTACCTACCTAGCTACTGCCTTTCTCCCTCTACCTACCTACCTACTGTATTTCTCCCTGTCTATCTATCCCTCTACCTACCTACTGTATTTCTCCCTATCTATCTATCTATCTATCTACCCACCTACCTACCTACCTACCTACCTACCTACCTACCTACTATATTTCTTCCTTTCTCCCTCTACCTACCTACCTACCGTATTTCTCCCTATCTATCACCCTATCTACCTACCTACCTACTGTGTTTCTTCCTATCTATCTATCCACCTACCTACCTACCTTATTTCTCCCTCTCTATCTATCCTCTATCTACCTACCTACTGTAATACAATAATACAATAGCAGAGTTGGAAGGGACCTTGGAGGTCATCTAGTCCAACCCCCTGCCTAGGCAGGAAGCCCTATACCATTTCAGACAAATGGCTATCCAACATCTTCTTAAAGTGTTGGGGCATTCACAACTTCTGGAGGCAAGCTGTTCCACTGGTTAATTGTTCTAACTGTCAGGAAAATTCCTCCTCAGTTCTAGGTTGCTTCTCTCCTTGATTAGTTTCCACCCATTGCTTCTTGTTCTACCCTCAGATGCCTTAGAGAATAGCTTGACTCCCTCTTCTTTGTGGCAACCCTGAGATATTGGAAGGCTGCTATCCTGTCTCCACTAGTCCCTCTTTTATTAAACTGTATTTCTCCCTCTCTCTCTCTATGGGCCACCTGGGAGTTTGCTATCCTCTGTGTTTTGGCACTTTTAGGCTTCCATACATTGCTGAGGAAATGACAGTTGAAAAGCAGCCTGATGGGCGGGGCTACAGGGAGGTGAAAACATGATCAGTGGGTACATTTTACGTTTGTGTACCTTGCACATGACACATGTGTGCTAGGCACAAAATGAGTACGTATTCTATTATCGGAAGTCCTTGGGAAACATTGTGTGAAAATTTGAGGTAAATCGGTGCAGTAGTTTTTGAGATTAGCTGCTTCGTACAAACTATTTTACATTTTTATTTATATAGATTTGCCTCCAGATGCCTCATCACTGGAGGCTTTAGACATGGTAGGAAGGTGTCCTGCTTGGGCTTGCAGGGGGTTGGACTAGATGACCTCCAAGGTCCCTCCCAGCAATATTTCTGATCAACCAGTTCCAAAAACTGGGGTGCATCCATTTCACATCCCTGGAAGGATGCGCTCTCTCTCTCTCTCTCTCTCTCTCTCTCTCTCTCTCTCTCTCTCTCTCTCTCTCTCTCTCTCTCACACACACACACACACACACCCGTCTGCACATAGGTCAGCTCCAAACCCAGCCCCTGCAGTGCAATCCTCCTAACCTGTTTGCCATCTTGGTTTAAACCTGGCTTAGCCTTCAACGCAGGGATATCTGCAGGATGAGGCCCGAAGTCAAGATGGCGGTCTGTATTCATTATTGTTGTATCTACTGTTAAGTAAAAAATTGAGGCTGGAGAGTTAGGACCTTTTCTGACCTTCTTTGAGACAGTCGCTAAGTGGAGCACTGCAGTTGTTCAGTTAGTCACACGGTTGTTAAGTGAATCTGCCTAAGGCGGGGCTAGAACTCACCATCTCCTGGTGACTGGCCAAATGTCCTCGAGCTGTATTTCATCTCTAAGGCGGGATTAGAACTCACTATCATCTGGTGATTGGCCCAAAGTCACCTAACCAACTTTTCTGCCTAAATCGGGACTAGAACTCACCATCTCCTGGTGATTGGCCCAAAGTCACCTAGTTTTCTTTCATGCCTAAGGAGGGACTAGAACTCACCGTCTCCTGGTGATTGGCCCAAAGTCACCCACCCGGCTTTCATGCCTAAGGGGAGACGAGACCTTCTTACTTAGCGAGGGAAATTCTGATCCCGTCTGTTTGTTTGTTCAGTGAACCTTGCCCAATCAAAAAAAACTTTCTTGCCCCAGTGGTTGAGTGAATGACGGCAGCTGACAAGTTAGTAACTCGGTGGTAAGTGAATCTGGCTTCCCCAGTGACTTTGCACATCAGAAGGTCGCCGAAGTGAATCGCCACACCCTCCGGGGACGCTGCAACCCATCATAGATCTGAGTCAGGTTTTGCAAGCCTCCAAATTTTGATCCCCTGACCCTGAAAACGGAAAAGAGCCCCCG
The DNA here is from genome assembly GCA_039707465.1 of Rhabdophis nuchalis. Taxonomy (NCBI): domain Eukaryota; kingdom Metazoa; phylum Chordata; class Lepidosauria; order Squamata; family Natricidae; genus Rhabdophis; species Rhabdophis nuchalis. The sequence continues at coordinate 66,123,978 of CM077649.1, forward strand.
AGTTCCTTTTCCCCAGTGTCGTTGTAGGTCCAAACGGTCACTCAGTGGAAGCGTTGTAAGCTGAGGACCGCTTGTTCATCCATTTCTGAAAATTGCAGGCTACGGGAAGCCTTTGCTTCCTTAAGTGCTCTAAGGAAAAAAGGAGGAGGGAGAAAATAGAAATAGAAATAAAAGGCCAGCCTGAATCCCCGGGCTTTGTAGATTCGGAAAGCCTTAAGCGAGGAGGCTGGAAGGAATCACGAGATCAGCGAAAACAGATCCATATATAATCTAATGGTCCCGAGAGGCCAATCCTTCAGATATGATCTGCAAAATGCTTGGCAATCCCCCCTTCCAAAGATATCACCAAGCCCGGGTCCTGCTTTCCAGCCCATTTGCCAAAAAAAAACAGGCTTGTAGCAGAGCTGGAAGGCACCTGGGAGGTCATCTAGCCCAGCCCCCCTGCTCAGGCAGGAGACCCGCACTAGGGATTTGAACCGCCAAGCCTTTCTGATCGACCAGCTCAGCGTCTTAGCCCCTGAGTCACCCACTCAGAATCTTCCTTCTTTCCCGCCTGCGAGTCTTACGACGGATCTCGTCCTAATGCAAAGGGTTGTCAGTAAGAGGAAGAAAGGGTGCTTGGGAGGGGAAGTGCTCCGAGCTCCTGCACCAAGGACCCCATAATCTTCTTCTTCTTCTTCCTCCTCCTCCTCCTCCTCCTCCCTCCCCCTGCAAACCCCACTCCCTTCTAGCACTGATCATGTTACCTAACTGGGTCATGAAACGTCTGCAAGAAAACCACCAAGCTCAGAGAGCATGAAGGACCCTATAGTCCTCCTCCTCCTCCTCCTCCTCCTCCTCCTCCTCCTCCTCCTCCTCCTCCTCCTCTCCTCTTCCTCTAACCCAACTCCCTTCTAGCACTGATCATGTTACCTAACTGGGTCACGAAACGTCTACAAGAAAACCACCAAGCTCAGGAAGCACCACGGAGCCCTCAGTCCCTCCTGTTTGCACCATCAAGGCCAACCTTTGGTTTAATGCAGGAATCCCCCTCCCCAAAATACCCCTAATCGATTACTCTCCTGCCTTCTCCCCAGAAGGCCTAGCAAAGGGGACTTTGGGTCATCGGAAGCTCCATCTAAAACGGCTTTCATCTACTCCTTAGCCAAGACTCCTGGTTTGGCCTCCTGTCTCCTGGGATGAGAGGAGACCTCCTCACCTTCTCCAAGATGCTTTTTCAGATATTGATATCTCTCTCTCTCTCTCTCTCTCTCTCTCTCTCTCCCCCTTCCCTCCCTCCTCCCTCCCTCCCCCCCCCCTCTCTCTCTCTCCCTCTCTCTCTCTCCCCCTCCCTCCCTCCCTCCCTCCCCTCCCCCCCCCTCTCTTTCTCTCTCTCTCTCAGCATTAATAGAGCAGCTGCAAAGACCTGGGTGAAGATATTCAGATGTCAAAATGTTGGAAAGCTTTCCTGGCCTTTTAGGCTCAACCTTCAACCACTGAAGGAACCAGAGGTCAAGAAGAGATTCTCTTCATCATCCAGGTCATGGTTGTCCCAAAAGTGTTCTTCAGAGGACTTTTTTTTTTCCCTTTTGAAAATGTTTCGCTTCTCATCCAAGGAATTTCTTCGGGTCTTCATGAAGAAGTAGAGACTCTTCTTGGATGAGGAGAGAAACGTTTTCAAGAAAAATCGGAATGTATTTTTGTCTTTTGAAAAGTACCTTGGGACAGAAAGGAAAGATATTCTTGATTGCTAAAAGTTAACATTGATTTGATGGCACATAAATATTCATCAATCCCTCCATCCCTCCATCCAACCCCAACCATCCCTCCCTCCTTTCTCCCTTCCTCCTTCCCCCATCATCCTTCCTTCCCTTCCATCCATCCATCCATCCCTCCAACCATCCCTCCATCCATCCATCTATCCATCATCCCTCCATCTATCTGTCCCCCTTTCCTCTTTCCCTCCATCATCTTTCCCTCCATCTGTCCATCTATCCATCATCCATCCATCATCCTTCCCTCTCTCCCTCCATCTTTCTATCCATCCATCCATCTGTCCATCTATCCATCATCCATCCATCATCCCTTCCCTCCCTCTATCTTTCTATCCATCCATCCATCCAACCATCATCCTTCCCTCCCTCCATTTTTCTATCCATCCATCCATCTGTCCATCTATCCATCATCAATCCATCATCCTTCCCTCTCTCCCTCCATCTTTCTATCCATCCATCCATCCAACCATCATCCTTCCCTCCCTCCATCTTTCTATCCATCCATCCATCTGTCCATCTATCCATCATCAATCCATCATCCTTCCCTCTCTCCCTCCATCTTTCTATCCATCCATCCATCTGTCCATCTATCCATCCATCCATCCATCATCCTTCCCTCCCTCCCTCCATCTTTCTATCCATCCATCCATCCAACCAACCATCATCCTTCCCTCCTTCCCTCCATCTTTCTATCCATCCATCCATCCATCTGTCCATCTATCCATCATCCATCCATCATCTTTCCCTCCTTCCATCTTTCTATCCATCCATCCATCCAACCATCATCCTTCCCTCCTCGATGTATGACTATAACTGAGTGCAAAATTTCGGTCACTAAGTGAAATGATTACTGAGTTTTGCTCCATGTTACAACCTACAACCTTAACAGTTGTTAAGTGAATCTGGCTTCCCTTTTATTTTTTATTTTTATTTATTTTTCAAATGTATACCCCGCCCTTCTCCTAGCAAGGACCCAGGGCTGGTCAAAAGGTCGCAAAATGGGACACTACAACCATCACAAATACGAGCCAGTTGCCAAGCATCTGAATTTTGATCAAGTGACCGTCGAGATGCTGCAACAGTCATTAAGTGTGAAAAATGGTCATAAGTCACTTCTTTTCAGTGCTGTTGTGACTTTGAACGGCCACTCAACAAACAGTTGTATATCTCCCACACTGGAGGTTTTTAAGAAGAGTTTAGACAGCCATTTGTCTGAAATATTTATAGGGCTTTCTGCTTGACCGGGGGGGGGTGTTGGACTAGAAGACCTCCAAGGTCCCTTCCAACTCTGTTATTCTGCATAGTTCCTATATGGAATGGGAATATTATTCTCCAATTTCACGAGGACTTTTTCTAATTCAACCAACCCTCAAAGTGTATTCTTTGAGTCTCATTTTGGGGCATCCCTTGGACAACCAAGTCATTTAGCTCCTACTACCAGAAGGATTAGGGGGCTGGGACCCCTTCCTTAACACCTGAGGCTGCAACGGCTGGGCCTCTTCACTCTAGAACGACGGCGCCTGAGAGGTGACCTGATTGAAGTCTATCAAATCTTGCACGGTGTGGACAAAGTAGAAAAGGAAAAACGGTTTTCCTATCGCACAACACTAGAACTAGGGGGCTCTCCATGAAAGTTTTGGAAGCTAGACCTCCAACAAATAAGAGGAAGGACTTTTCCACCCAGAGCATCGCTGGTCTATGGAACTCCCTGCCAGAAGAAGTGGTGACAGCTGTCAGCCTTGACACCTTTAAGAAAGGATGAGAGGAGTTCATGGCTATCATGATGGATGCCTAAGGACACCCTCCGGGTTGGAGAAATAGGCAGGATATCTCTCAAGGCCATTTGCAGGGAATCATAAGCAGGTGAAGACATCTGCTTGGGAAGACCCTGAAGCAAATGGGGAGCCACTGTCAGAGACAGAAGGCTGGACTGGATGGGCTGTGGCCTCTTCCAGCAAGGCTGTTCTTATAGGTAGATAGATAGATAGATAGATAGATAGATAGATAGATGGATGGATGGATGGATGGATGGATGGATGGATGGATGGATGGATGGATGGATGGATGGATAGGATGGATGGGATGGATGGATGGATGGATGGATGGATGGATGGATGGATGGAGACAGACAGACAGAAAAGATATAGAGAGAGAGATGATAGATAGATGATAATTAGAAGACAGATAGAAGATAGAGATGATAGATAGATAGATAGATAGATAGATAGATAGATAGATAGATAGATAGATAGATAGATAGATAGATAGATGATAAGAAGATAGATAGATAGAAGATCTATAGATGATAGATGATACATAGATCATCTTTAGATGAATTCATGGAGAACAAGGGTATCCATGGCTATCATGATGGATGCCTAAGGACACCCTCCGGGATGGAGAGATAGGCAGGAGATCTCTCAAGGCCATTTGCAGGGAATCACAAGCAGGTGAAGACATCTGCTTGGGAAGACCCTGAAGCCAATGGGGAGCCACTGTGGGAGACAGAAGGCTGGATGGGCTGTGGCCTCTTCCAGCAAAGGCTCTTCTTGGGTTCTTATGTACTAAAGTCTTCAAAGTGGTTTAAAAAAGCGATGGTTACAATCAAGATATATTATGTCTACACCAGAGGTAGGTTTCTACCGGTACAGTCTGGTACAGCCATATAGGTAGTGCAAATCAGCCGTACCTTTTCGTACCGGTAGAAACTGCAGCCTGGCCATGCCTCTTACAGCTATGATCCCTTGCCTGGGCCTACTCATTCCTTCCACCCCGCCCAGTCCCCGCTCTCTCACATGCTCGCTCGCCCCGCCCGTCCGCACCATGCTTGCCCCACCTGCCTACCTGCCCGCCACCCACTTCCTGCGCCCGCCCCAGCCGGCGGGAGGTGGCAGTGGCACCGGGCACGGCTGAATCTACCCAGCATTCCTGCGATCTCTTTAAGTCAGAAGTCTTCAAACTTGGCAACCTTAAGACTTGTGGACTTCAACTCCCAGAATCCTCCGGCCAGCATAGCTGGGAGTGGAAGTCCACCGAAGTCTTAAAGTTTGGGGATCCCTGTCTCGAAGGAATGAACGGATCAAACAGAATAAAGAAAAGAGAGATCAATGTTACTCTGGTAAGAATTCTTCCTTGGCAAATCTATACCGACTTCTGGTAATTCTCACCCTCGTTTGCCAAGAAATTAATCTCTGGACGATCCTTATCAATAAGGAAGAATATTTGTAGCTCGGAGTTGAAGTGAGATACAATACAATACAATACAATACAACAGCAGAGTTGGAAGGGACCTTGGAGGTCATCTAGTCCAACTCCCTGCCTAGGCAGGAAGCCCTATACGGTTTGAGACAAATGGCTATCCAACATCTTCTTCAAGACTTCCAGTGTTGGGGCATTCACAACTTCTGGAGGCAACTTCTGTTCCACTGATTAATTGTTCTCACTGTCAGATAATTCCTCCTTAGTTCTAAGTTGCTTCTCTCCTTGATTAGTTTCCACCCATTGCTTCTTGCTCTACCCTCAGGTGCTTTGGAGAATAGCTTGACTCCCTCTTCTTTGGTGCAACCCCTGAGATATCGGAAGGCTGCTATCCTGTCTCCCCTGGTCCTTCTTTTCATTCAACTAGACCTACCCAGTTCCTACAACCGTTCTTCCTATGTTTTATCCTCCAGTCCCCTCATCCTCTTTGTTGCTCTTCTCTGCACTCTTTCTAGAGTCTCCACATCTTTTCTACATCGTGGCGACCAAAACTGGATGCAAATATTCCCAGTGTGGCCTTCCCAAGGCCTTATAAAGTGGCATTAACCCTTCACGGGATCTTGATTCTCTCCCTCTGTTGATGCAGCCTAGAACTGGGTTGGCTTTTTGGGCAGCTGCTGCAATACAAGGCTGGATCCTATTTCAATGGTTGTCTACTAGGACTCCAAGATCCTTTTCACAGTTACTGTGATTTTTGATGATTGGGATTTTAGACGCTTCCCAGTATTAATGCCGGACTCCTTCCGATCTGCAGCTTCCTGAATCTTCCTTTCTCGCCTCCTCCATCTTGCCTGCCCCGAGGTCATCTGGCAGAGCCCCAATTCTCTGCGATTTCTCAAAAGAGGAGAGATTTACCCAATGAGTCTGTTTTTCCTGCGTTTTTCCGGATGTAGCATCTGGTTCTGGAGATGTAAATGCCTTCAAATGAACGATGTTTAAGGACTCTGTTTTGGGTCTTCTCCAAGTTGCAAAACTTATTCCTTTCCTCCTGGTCTCCAAATGAGAATAGAAGGCAGGGGGTCTCAAACGTGGCAGCTTGAAGATAGGGGATGGCGAATGATTTAAGATGGGTGGACTTCAACTCCCAGAACTGCATAGGGCTTCCTGCCTAGGCAGGGGGTTGGACTAGAAGACCTCCAAGGTCCCTTCCAACTCTGCCATTGTATTGTAATTCCCTCAACTTACGACCACTTGAGCCCACCCTTTACACTGCAGAGACAGGCAGGTGTTAAGGGAGTTTTGTCCCATTTTACAACCTTCCTTGCTGCAGTTGTTGTGATTCACTTAACAACTGCGGCAAGGAAGGTTGTAAAGTGGGACAACACTCCCATTCTCCTTCCTTCTGTCTTCCTTTGTTTCTTTCTCCATTTTCCCTCCATTGTCCTTCCTTCCTTCCTTCCTTCCTTCCTTCCTTCCTTCCTTCCTTCTTTCTTCCTTGGTTTTTTTCTCCATTCTTCTTCCTTCCTTCCTTGGTTTCTTTCTCCATTCTCCCTCCATTCTCCTTCCTTCCTTCCTTCCTTCCTTCCTTCCTTCCTTCCTTCCTTCCTTCCTTCCTTCTTGGTTTCTTTTTCCATTCTCCTTCCTTCCTTCCTTCCTTCCTTCCTTCCTTCCTTCCTTCCTTCCTTCCTTCCTTCCTTCCTTCCTTCCTTGGTTTCTTTGTCCATTCTCCTTCCTTCCTTCCTTCCTTCCTTCCTTCCTTCCTTCCTTCCTTCCTTCCTTCCTTCCTTCTTTCTTCCTTGGTTTTTTTCTCCATTCTTCTTCCTTCCTTCCTTCCTTCCTTCCTTCCTTCCTTCCTTCCTTCCTTCCTTCCTTGGTTTTTTTCTCCATTCTCCTTCCTTCCTTCCTTCCTTGCTTTGTCCATTCTCCTCCCTCCCTCCCTCTCCCTTCCTTTCATCTTTGTGTGTGTGTGTGTGAAGGGGAGGGGCGTCTCTCTCGGCCTCCGAAAGCCCCCTGGGACCAGGGAGGAAAGCAGGAGGGGCTCTTCCGGCCAGTTCTGGCTAGCCTTTGGCCTCCCTTTGGGTGCCAGCAGGGTTGAAAAAGGGGGCCTTCAGGAGACCCCTCCCCCTCCTCCTCCTCCTTCCATAGTTGCTTCTTCACAGCCTTGGCAGGAAGGAAGGAAGGAAGGAAGGAAGCAGAATGGAGAAAGAAATGAAGGAAGGAAGGAGAATGGAGAAAGAAAGAAAGAAAGAAAGAAAGAAAGAAAGAAAGAAAGAAGGAAGGAAGGAAGGAAGGAAACAGGGAGGGAGGGAGGAAGGAAACAGGGAGGGAGGGAGGAAGCAGAATGGAGAAAGAAATGAAGGAAGGAAGGAGAATGGAGAATGGAGAAAGAAAGAAGGAAGGAAGGAAGGAGAATGGAGAAAAGGAAGGAAGGAAGGAAACAGGGAGGGAGGGAGGAAGGAGAATGGAGAAAGGAAGGGAGGGAGAAAGGAAGGAAGGAAGGAAACAGGGAGGGAGGAAGGAAGGGATGAGAGGAAGAAATAAGAGGATAGATAAACTATTGGGTGAACAGACAGGCACAGACAGACAGATATCCAGATGATTGAGAGGAAAAGGAAGATGAGAGAGAGACAGAAAAAAGACATTGAGAGAAAGAGAAAAGAAGGAAGAAAGGAAAGGGAGGGAGGGAGGAAGGGATGAAAGAAATAAAAGGATAGGTAAATAGGTGGGTTGATGGGTGAATAGACAGACAGACAGACATATATAGACAGATACACAGATGAGAAAGAGAAAAAGAAGATGAAAGAGAAGCAAGAGAGCACCGGATAAAAAGAAAAGAAAGAAGGAAGGAAAGGGAGGGAGAGAGGAGGGAGGGGAGAAAGAAGGAAGGAAGGTAGGAGAAATGGAGAGAAGGAAAGAAAGAAAGAACAGGAAGGGGGAAAGGAAGGGAGTAGGAATGAAAGGAAAGAAGGAGGGATGGAGAAAGGGAGGGATGGAAAGAAGGGAAGGAAGGAAGGAGAAATGGAGAGAAGGAAGGAGGGAGGGAAATTCTCCTGGACGCCAACTGCACCCACTTAGCACACCCATTGTTTCAGCCCATGTGTTGTGTTGTTGTTGAAGGGAGGCATCCTCTCCTCTCTCCATGCAGATAGAGAGCCACACAACCAGGCTTTCTCCACGGGGAACGTCACAAAACGAGGACTCCGCTTTCTAACATCCCAAGGAGGTGGTGGTCAGGGGGAGGATTTGAACACCCAACCCTTATGGGGGGGGGTGTCTCGTTGGGGGGGTGCTTAACCTGGCTACACAACGACAACTCCAGGGCAACCCTTTGCAAGCATCAACCTTTGGCGAAGGTCGGATCCGTCCCTGTGTAAAGTCTCCCCCCTGCTTTACTCACGAGTAAATCTCTCCCGCAGATTCTTCCTGCACGCACTCTGAACCTCAACAGGCTGATTCGAACGCAGGACCCACTCCTTCGGCCCAGAGCCCCAGTTCACTCATCCTTTTCCCTAGTCCCTACGCCACCAATTGGAAAACATTCGCAGGCAGCCCCCTGGGTGGGGGGCAAGGGAAGCCCTACCAATCATGGCTGTGGCCTAGAGGAGGGTCTCTTGTGAGTTCAATCCTAGGTAGAGGCAGACGTAGGGTCTTCTGCTTGGGCAGGGGGTTGGACTAGATGACCTGCAAGGTCCCTTCCAACTCTGTTCACCTGTTCTTCCTTCCTTCCTTCCTTCCTTCCTTCCTTCCTTCCTTCCTTCCTTCCTTCCTTCCTTCCTTCCTTCCTAGGTAGAGGCAGATGGAGGGTCTCCTGCTTGGGCAGGGGGTTGGACTAGATGACCTGCAAGGTCCCTTCCAAGTCTTGTTAATCTGTTAAGCCTTTTGCATCATTCGCACAACACCCCACCCCGATTACGGGTGCGGTTATCATTTGTTTGTTTTTAACACAACCGGGGGCTGGACTAGATGACCTCCGGGATCCCTTCTACGGTTCTAAGAGGCTGCGATCCCAGGCCTAGCGTACTCTCACCTTGCAAGGTGTTAATTCTGTGTGTCTTGTTTCTTTTTGGTTTTGTTTTTAAAAACCAAAAAGCACGATGATGTTATAAGACAATGAGGACTAGGAACCTGGTTTTGTTATTTGGGTTTTTTCCTGATTTCCTACAACAATTAGCACTGGTTTTCATACATTTAGATTTTCTCCATCGTCTTGATGGTCTCGCAGAGGTTCACACAAACACATGGGCCCAGGGGCTGTTTTAGGATGGATGGACTTCAATTCCCAGGATCCCCCTGGCTGGAGAATTCCCAGAGTTCCCTTGGCTGGAGAATTCTGGGAGTTGAAGTCCCCCCCATCTTAAAACGGCCGAAGTTGAGAAACAATGCACCGGATTTATGAAATTGCAGAAATCTAGGACCCCAAATTAAACCATCAATCTTGGTTAAACTGGGTTAACAGCATCCTGGGAAAGCAACATGGTGGATTATGGTCACCCCGACCGCCTGGCCCACCTCGCCGTGTCGTGGTAGGAAAGGGCAAGATAAATGTCATCTTAATAAATAAGTAAATAAAAAAATACTACCACCAGCAAACCCCCACAAAAAAGGCTTTGTATTCCGTATTCACCTATATGGAACTACAGTTCCCAGCATCCCCTACCAGTCTTGATTGGGGGGGGGGGAAGGAGGTGGGATCAGCAACCCAGGCTTCTGAGCAGCTTTGGCCAAACGTGGCCCTCCCCTCCCCCCAATTTTGCAGGAAAGACCCTCCAACCTGAAGCTTTGCTTATTCAATGCTGCTAGTCCTCAGCATCGGGTAAAGTGCCTCTGAATGTGGAGGCTCCATTTTGCAAAAATTTAGGAAAAGGGGGGTGGAGGGGGAACCATGCAGCACAGAAGGATAAAGTGTGGGAGGGGGCAATGAGTATCTCCTCCCTCCCAATTTTATTTTATTTTATTTTTATCTGGGGAGGGGGGTCTCAGAAATGCCCCCTCCCCATTTTGGCAAACCTGAATATATTTCCCCCCAATGTTTGGCACAAATGAAAGCCAGGTTAGATGCCACCATTGAGGGGGGGGCTGTTTCCCCTCCCCCTAAACGGGGGTGGTGGTATTGCAGTGTCTAAACGGGGGTCCTTCCTCCCCCTCCCCAACCCCCTCCTCATTTTTCCTCTTGTCTTTTCAGCACCAGCGCTGTCCCGTCTTCCCAACCCGACTGCGCCAATCCACACGACCGCAAAAAAAGCCTTCGCTGGAGGAAACCCTCCCGCGAGCCCTCCCTCCCCCCCCAGCCCCTCAAACACGCGTCTATCTGCACGGCCTCTTCCCACGTTACGCATCAACCTGTGGAGCCCAAGCCCCTCGCCCGATTCCATCCGACGCACCAGATATAAGAAAGACCCTCCAAGCCACGCACCCCCAAAAAATAATCCCGGACGGCCCAGGGAAGGGGGTCTGCAGAAGGCAGCCGCCTCCCCCCCCTCCGGCCCATAGGTCGTCAGAACGGTCTGACACGCATCCAGCCGCACCGAGCCCCCCCCAATTCCATCAGACCCACCAGATATAAGACCCTCCATGCCCCCACCCCCCCCAAAATCCCGGCGGCCCAGGGAAAGGGTCTGCAGAAGGCAGCCGCCTTCTCCCTCCCCTTCGGCCCACAGGTCGTCAGAACCGCCCGACACGCGTCCAGCCGCGCCGAGCCCTCCACCCCAATTCCACCAGACCCACCAGATATAAGACCCCCCATGCCCCCCACCGCCCCCCCCCAAATCCCGACCAGCCCAGGGAAGGGTCTGCAGAAGGCAGCCTCCTTCTCCCTCCCCTCCGGCCCATAGGTCGTCAGAACGGCCTGACACGCGTCCAGCCGCGCCGAGGCTTCGCGAGCCCCCTGCCCACGCTCCCCCAGGTTGCCCGGCTCGGTCTTCCATCCCTGCGCCCGCTGACCTGGTGCCTTTGTCGCCCATGGCCGCGGCCCCTAGTCCGGGCCGGACGCCGGGCAGAAGCGGGGACGAGCCCGGCCGCAGGAACCGGACGAGTCGGGCGAGGATCCGTCGGGGTTGCTGGGCTCTTTCCAGGCGGCGGAGCGGGATGCTGAGCCCGGCCGTTCGCCCGCTTCTCCCCCGGAGAGGCTGCCGGTGCCTTCCTCCCTTCGCCTGCGGGGCTCCGGGCTGCTCGGTCGGCGGAGAAGGTCTGGACGCTGCGGCTGATGCTGGTCCTCTTCCTCTTCCTCCTCCTCCTCCTTTTTTTTCTTCTCCTCCTCCTTTTCCTTTTCCTCCTCCTTCTTTTTCTCCTCCTCCTCTTCCTCCTCCTCTTCCTCCTCCTCCTCCTCCTCTTTTTTCTCCTCCTCCTCCTCCTTTTCTTTCTCCTTCTCCTTTTCCCCCTCCTCCTTCTATTCCTCCTCCTCTTTTTTCTCCTCCTCTTCCTCCTCCTCTTCCTCCTTCTCTTCTTCCTCCTCCTCCCTTTTCTCCTCCTCCTCCTCTTCCTCCCCCTCCTCCAGCCGCCGCGTCACGCCCGAGAGAGCCAGCAGCCGCCCCTCTCCTGCACCCGCGGGGGAGTTGGGTTCACACGACGCCAGGCTACCCCCCCCCCCTCTGCGTCACGTGTCCGACAGGAGGGAAGGCTGCGGGGGGAGACGCCTGCCTGCTTGCCAAGCGGGGCTCTGGAAGGGGAGGGGGGGCGCGTGCACGCCAGAGGGAGGAAGGGGGGAAAGGAGGCGGCGTTCTCACGACCCACCAAGGCTGGGGAACGGGGTGGGGCGGGGAAGGGGCGCGGCGTTCGGCGACCGAGGTCCCGCAAATTCTCCGCCTTTGAATGGAGACAAATTGGCTGCTTCTACGTCCCCCTGCCAGCCTCCTCTCTCCATTCAATGAGATTCCGAATAACGGAGCTAGAGGTCATCTAGTCCAACCCCCCGCCCCGCCCCGCCCAAGCAGGAGACCTTGCCTGCCTACAACACCCTTTCTGACAGCTGGCAGTCCAGTCTTCCAGGGATGAAGCTCCCACAACTTCTGCTTGCAACGTGTTCCACTGAATATAGAATACCAGACTTGGAAGGGAGCTTGGAGGTCATCTAGTCCAACCCTCTCCCCCAGAAAGGAGACCCTACACCATTTCTGGTTGATTGTTCTAACTATCAGGAAATTTCTCCTTGATTCCTGGTTGCTTCTCTCCTGGATTAGTTTCCACCCATTGCTTTTTGTTCTGCCCTCAGGTGCCTTGGAGAATAGCTTGACTCCCTCTTCTTTGGGGCAACCCCTGAGATATTGGAAGACTCTATCCTGTCTCCCCTGGTCCTTCTTTTCATTCAACTAGACATACCCAGTTCCAGGAACTATGTTTTGTATGTTTTAGCCTCCGGTTGTTTAATCAGAATACAGAATCCTAGAGTTGGAAGGGACCTTGGAGGTCATCTAGTCCAACCCCCCACCCAAGCAGGAGACCCTACATCATTCCTGACAGATGGCAGTCCAGTCTCTCCTTGAAAGCCTCCAGGGATGAAGCTCCCACAACTTCTGAAGGCAACTTCTGTCCTTTACAGATTAATAGAGTTGGAAGGGACCTTGGAGGTCATCTAGTCCAACTCCCCACCCAAACAGAAGGTCCTAGTACACCGTTTCTGACAGAAATTCCAGTCTCTTCTTGAAAGCCTCCAGGGATGAAGCTCCCACAACTTCTGAAGGCAACTTCTGTTCCATGGGTTGATTCTTCATCCTGTCAGGAGATTCCTCCTTATTTCCAGGTTGAATCTCTCCTTGGTCAGTTTCCATCCATTCTTCCTTCTCTGGCCTTCGGGGGCTTTGGAGAAGAGCTTGACCCCCTTCCTACTCTCTGTGGCAGCCCCTCCCTCAAATATTGGAAGGCTGCTCTACTGTCTCCCCTGGTCCTTCTCTTCCTTAGACCAGACAGGCCCAGTTCCTGCAACCGTTCATTGCATGTTTGAGCCTCCAGTCCCCTAGTCCTCTTTGTTGCTCTTCTCTGCTCTCTTTCTAGAGACTTAACATCATTTTCACATCGTGGTGACCAATACAGAATGCAGGACTCTAGGTGTGGCCTTACTAAGACTTTATCGTATTAGTACCTCCCTTGATCTTGATTGTATCCCTCTGTTAATGCAGTTTAGGATTGTGTTGGCTTTTTTGGCTGCCGCTGCACACGGTTGGCTCCTATTTAACTGGTTGTCCACTAAGACTCCAAGATCTCTCTCCCTGTTGTTGCTATGAAGCCTGGTTTCTCCCAATCTATATCTGCACTTTTGGTGTTTCTTACCTAAGTGTAAGACTTTACTTTTAAGAGATGAACGGAGTTGGAAGGGACCTTGCAGGTCATCTAGTCCAACCCCCCTGCCCAAGCAGGAGACCCTACATCTGCCTCTACCTAGGATTGAACTCACAACCTCCTGATTGTGAGGGGGGAGCGCCCCTTCTAGGCCACCGCACATCTACCTTCGCCCTACTCCGGCTGCATTCTCACGACGCGCAATCTGGGACTCTGGGGTTTGGGTGGGTTGAGGCAAAGCCACATAGATGGCTTTAAGCCAGGGGTCTGCAAAGTTGGCTGTTTTAAGACTGGTGGACTTCAACTCCCAGAGTTCCCCAGCCAGCATAGCTGGCTGGGGAATTCTGGGAGTTGAAGTCCACCAGTCTTAAAAGAGCCAACTTTGCAGACCCCTGGTTAAGTAAAGGAGTCCAGCTAGAATTTCCCACTTGGCTGCAAAGGGAATTGCCTTAGATGCTGTCCTTCGATCAACCCATTTTACAGATGGGAAATGCTAGGAGAAAGCAAATCTTGGCTCAGGGTACTGTGTTCGAATTGGACTCAAGGACCGAGAGGATTTCCTGGTCCGGCTTGTTTAGCGGTGTCTCATTCGGACATGCAACTTGAAAATCCATTTTGACCCTCCTCAAAAGGCCAGCCCCCCCCCCCCCCACACACAAAAAAAATTGGGTCACCTATCGCCTTGAGAAGACTTTCAGAACAATCTGTAGATCACCTGTTGGTGCCCCATCCAAGTATTCGGTTTGGAGAGACCCGACGAGGCCAGCTTGCTGCTGCCTCCCACAGGCCAAACAGGGAAGGGTTCTTCCTGGGTACCTTTGACTTCCAAAGTATCCAAGTTCAGACAATTGGGAGCTGACTCACAGTTATGACGGTGGCCGGGTTCCGGGGTCACACGATCCCCTTTTACGACTTTCCGACACGCACAGCCAACGAGGAGGAGGCCCAGTTCCTCTTAACCACCGCGCAACTATCTTAACACCGACAACGCTTCACTTAACAACGGCAATGAGGGAGGTCGTAAAACGGAACGAGGCTCACTTAACTGTATCTTTCAGCGACAGAAATGTTGGGCTCAAATGGGGGCCGTGAGGGAAGGGCTATCGGGACCTTTGGGGAGGTCCGTTGTCCCTTCGAACGGCCATTAAGAGACTGGTCGTAAGTCGAGGACTCCCTTTACAAAGGCTGGATCTTCATTTCGCTTGAATGGGTGAGAAGGCCAGATCTGACCAAGGCTTGGATGGGATCCCAGGACTGTCGGCCACTTTGGGAAAATGAAACACATCCCAGAACGTGGTATTGACCACATCCGCCCTGCGGCCACGAGACGGAGACACGAGAGATACCATGAAGTCAGCCGGCGGTCGGAACCTTTATCTGGAATTTGTTTTTTTTTAAAATCTCAGCAGATTCCAAAGTTATAAAACATTCATCGCTTTTATAAAGTAGCCAAAATGTCACCTCCCTCCACAACAAACGGAAGTCCTTGACTTACGACGGCTCGCTCAGCGGCCGTTCAAAGTTGCAGCGGAAAAAGGGACGTATGGCCGGTTTTCACTTAACGACCGTCGCAGCGTGTCGTTCCCCCCTCCCCCATGCTCACGGGATCAAAATTCAGACGCTTGCGCAAAGGACACGTAGTTATGACGGTTTGCAGTGTCCCGTGTTCCCCTTTTGATTCCCTTAACAACCGTGTTGCTAACTTAACTGCCGTGATTCACTGAACGACTTTCAGCCTCAGGAAGGCCGTATAATGAGACGGAGCACACTTAACTGTCTCGCTTAGCAACAGAAAATTTGGGTTCAGTTGTGGCCGTAAGTCGAGGACCACCTATCCTTATACGGATTAACAGAGTTGGAAGGGACCTTGGAGGTCCTCTAGTCCAACCCCCTGCTCAAGCAGGAAACCCTGGTTGTCTCCTGGTTGTCCGAACAAAAAACCCTTTTATTCATTGACTGTGAATTCTGCTCCTTCCCATCCAGCAAAGTCTTTCCAGGGAGGATTTACGGTCACAGACCTCATCTGGCTTGGAGAGCTGCCAGGCCCAGATCTGTAGAACTTAGCAAGGAGTCTTGGAGAGTCACGAACCAATGAAGCGAACTAATGGTCTCCTGCAAACTCCACTCCCCGGGCGCTCCTTCTTTCATTCCCTCTGGGAGGGGCCATTTATCGTCCACCTGTGGCCTTCCTCCCAAGTCGACCCCTGTTCTTTAGCTCTTCCCTTCGTCTGGCCACTCTGCGCATGCACACACTGGGGACAGGCTCCAGCTGTTCTTCTGCCCCACTGATCTCTGACTCCGAAGGCAGCTGATAACTGTCGGAGGGTCCTGGCCCCCTCTCTGCCTCCGACACAGAGCCTTCCCCAGACTCCAGGACTGGCCCAGGTTCCTCCCCAACCCTCCTCACTCTCTGAATCTCCCGCCAGTTGCACTGGCCACTGGTGGGCCACAACACGTCGTATGAGGGTTTGATAAAACCACTCGTTCTTACTTCTAATTTGTGTTTTCATGTGTGTGTGTGTGTATTTGTATGTGTAGGATGATTGTAGAAGCAGATGCTTTTTCTTTCCCACTCTCACCCATCACAATAGAATAGGAGTAGAATAAGAAATAGAAATAGAATAGGAATAGAAATCAGTAGGAATAGGAATAAGTAGGAATAGGAATAAATAGGAATAGGAATAGAAATAAGTAGGAATAGGAATAGGAATAAATAGGAATAGAAATAGAATCAGAAATAGAATAGGATAATATTAAGAAAGAATAAAAAGGTTATGAACTGTGCTGAAATGGACCAATGAACTCAAGAAATCCAGGGAAAAGAAGAATCAGAATTCTCCCAGATATGGGATAAATGGTGGAGGTGGATGGAGGGAAGAAACAAGAACCAAGGAAGGAAGACAACAAAACTTAAAAACAGGAGTTAGGAGTAAAATCAGAGGGTTTAGAAGGGGGAAATCCAAATGAAATATAACAGAAGGGGAAACAATATGAGCGGCTTCGATTGACAATGGCTATTAAAACGAACAGGAAGCTCCTCCTCGTATTGTACGGTGTAAATTGAGTGTATGTCTAAGTTTTGTGTGAGTGTATTTTGTATGTATTTTATATGTTTGTAAATAAAATTTATTAAAAAAAAAAAGAAATAGAATAGGAAATGGAAATGGAATGGAATAGAATGGAATGGAGAAGAAAACGATCAGAATAGAATACGGGATGGGATAGAATAGACTAGAAATAGAAAACTAGAATAGAATAGAGTTGAAAGGGACCTTGGAGGTCTTCTAGTCCAACCCCCTCCCCCGGCTTAAGGCAGGAAACCCTCCACCACTTCCCCTACAGGCAGTGTCAGGACGTCAGAGTTGAAGGGGACCTTGGAGGTCTTCTAGTCCAGGGGTCTCCAACCTTTGCAACTGTATGTCTGAAGGACTTCAGCTCCCAGAATTCTCAAGCCAGCAAAGCTGAAGTCCTTCAGACTTAAAGTTGCAAAGGTTGGAGAGCCCTGCTTTAAAAAGCTGGCCGGAGAAGTCTGGGAGCTGAAGTCCTTCAGACTTAAAGTTGCAAAGGTTGGAGACCCCTGCTTTAAAAAGCTGGCCGGAGAAGTCTGGGAGCTGAAGTCCTTCAGACTTAAAAGTTGCAAAGGTTGGAGACCCCTGCTTTAAAAAGCTGGCTGGAGAAGTCTGGGAGCTAAAGTCCTTCAGACTTAAAGTTGCAAAGGTTGGGGACCCCTGCTTTAAAGCAAACCTGGCTGGAGAAGTCTGGGAGCTGAAGTCCTTCAGACTTAAAGTTGCAAAGGTTGGAGACCCCTGCTTTAAACAGCTGGCTGGAGAAGTCTGATAGCTGAAGTCCTTCAGACTTAAAGTTGCAAAGGTTGGGGACTCCTGCATTAAAAAGCTGGCTGGAGAAGTCTGGGAGCCGAAGTCCTTCAGACTTAAAGTTGCAAAGGTTGGAGACCCCTGCTTTAAAAAGCTGGCTGGAGAAGTCTGGGAGCCGAAGTCCTTCAGACTTAAAGTTGCAAAGGTTGGAGACCCCTGTTCTAGTCCAACCCCCGGCTTAATGCAGGAAACCTTCTGCTTCCCCTCCAGACGGTGTCAGGACGTCGAGAGAAAAATGCATCCTTGAAAGCTACCTACGAGTCCCACCACCCCTTCCAGATGCCACCACCTTCAAGCCCAACCACCCCTTTGCCGGCCCCTGATGAGTCCCCCTCCCTGCCTCCCCAAGAATCGTACCCTGGACATGCTGTTAGGTGCTCCCGTCATTTATTAAGAAGGATTGAAGGAGGAGCAGTTGCATGGAGGCATTGCACTCCCAGTTAAAAAGAAAGAAAAACAGGCTGCAGAAGAAGACACACGGGGTGGGGGGGAGATTACGGTGGTCGCTTCCGCGGGTCGATGGCTCACCAGTGAGCCGATCCAACTTGGATTAAGTCACTCGCTCAATTTATGGAGTTTGGAGGGTGGTTTCATTCGGGCCCAGGATTGGAGAATAATCGTTGGTTTGGAGGGTTTCGTTGGCCGGTCGTCAAGGAGGACCATCTCGTTGGAGATGGAGGATCTTCAAGGACAGGGGTCTGCAAAGTCGGCTCTTTTAAGACTGGTGGACTTCAACTCCCAGAGTTCTGGGAGTTGAAGTCCACCAGTCTTAAAAGAGCTGATTTTGCAGACCCCTGTTCTAGGAAAAGGGTTACTCAACTGTGTCCACTGGGAGACGCCTGGACTTCAATGCCCAGAATTCCCGCAGCCAGCTGGGGAAATTCTGGGCGTTGGGGAGTCCAAGCGTCACCCAGTGGACGAGAACTTCTAATACATGTCCAATTCATTGGGAGACGCAACGATGGCTTCCACCTTTCCGAGATCCACCAGGACCTCGTGCAGGTCGGTCAGGCAGGCGTGGTAGTACTCCATCCCGAAGGCCATGACCTTCCTGGCCAGCATCAACATGGGGAAGAAATTCAGGGGGCCCAGCTCCTTGTGGACCTCCGGGTGGGAGGCCAACCACGGCAGGTAAGGGTGCTGGTAGTCCAGGAAGTCGCGCAGGCCCTCGAACCAGTTCAGGATCTTCCGCGGCTGGAGGTCCTCCAAGCCTTGTTGCACGGCCGCCATGTACCGCACGCACTCCTGCCCCTCCCAGTCCTCGCCTTCCACCTCCGCCAGGAAATCCCGCAGGCTCCAGAAGCCGTGGAAGACCTCCCAGGGGTTGAGGTGGTTCAGCATCCGGAAGAAAGGGGTGAAGGTCTGCAAAACGCCTCCTCCCGAAGCCGGCAGCTTCCAGTGGCCCACGGTGGGGAGAAGGCCGGCGGCTTGCAGCCCGTGGAAGATGTTGGAGAACTGGCCGAGGACGAAGAAGAAGCCCGTGTCCTGCAAGATGTCCAGCATGGTGGGGACGCCGCCGATGATGCTGACCGCGAAGGGGTGGTCCCACTTCTCCGTGTCGTTGGGGGCCAAGGAGACGCTGACCACTTCGGTGGGGAACCCCACCTCGTTCAGAGCCTCCGGGAGGGGAGTCAGGCTCTCTAAATATTCCTCTTGCCACATGGTCTTGGCTTGGTCCACGCACACAGGAAGTAGAAGCCTACGAGAGAAATGTGCACAGTGGAGTGAACGGGGAGCTGGGAGGGACCTCGGAGGGCATCTAGCCCTTCTCGAGTAAGAACTTCAGAACCTAAGAATAGCCTTGCCAGAAGAGACCGTAGCCCATCCAGTCCAGCCTTCTGTCTCCCACAGTGGCTCCCCATTTGCTTCAGGGTCTTCCCAAGCAGATGTCTTCACCTGCTTAGGATTCCCTGCAAATGGCCTTGAGAGACATCCTGCCTATATCTCCATCCCAGAGGGTGTCCTTAGGCATCCATCATGATAGCCATGGATACCCTTGTTCTCCATGACCTCCTTCCTTCCTTCCTTCCTTCCTTCCTTCCTTCCTTCCTTCCTTCCTTCCTTCCTTCCTTTCTTTCAGAACCTAAGAAGAGCCTTGCCGGAAGAGGCCACAGCCCATCCAGTCCAGCCTTCTGTCTCCCACAGTGGCTCCCCATTGGCTTCAGGGTCTTCCCAAGCAGAAGTCTTCACCTGCTTGTGATTCCCTGCAAATGGCATTGAGAGATCTCCTGCCTATCTCTCCAACCTGCAGGGTGTTGTCCTCTCCTTGTTTTCACTGAAGCCGTTACCTAACTGGGTTGTGAAATGTCTGCAAGAAACCCAGCCAGCTCAGAGAGCAACCCTGAACGACCCTCGTCCTGGTTTCTCACGCAGAAGAGAGATTTCTCCCAACAGCGAAAAGGAAAGAAAGACAGAATAGGGAAAAAGGACATTTGGGGCAGCTGTCCATTGCTTCCAGCCAAGAGAAGCGTTTTATTTAATCCGGCTTCCTTTGACAATTCACCAGTGGGTTAATTGGGTTTGCTTTAGGCTCAACAATTGTAAAATAAATACATAAATAATATAGAAGGTAGATCTTTCCCCCCCACCCCTGAAGAGTGAATAATTGAATTGTTATAAACATGGCTTGTATCAAATCTGTTGTGTGAAAAATACTGCTTGGGGGGCGGGACAGGGGGTTGGACTAGATGACCTACAAGGTCCCTTCCAACTCTGTAAATGTCAGGCAAAAAGTTGAGGTTGCAAATTGAGCAAGGTATGCCTTGCTCAATTTGCCACTCAATGCCACTGTATAGTGCCTTGGTAAGGCCACACTTGGAATACTGCATACAGTTTTGGTCGCCACGATGTAGAAAAGACGTGGAGACTCTGGAAAGAGTGCAGAGAAGAGCAACAAAGAGGACTAGGGGACTGGAGGCTAAAACATAGGAAGAACGGTTGCAGGAACTGGGTTTAATTCTAGTTTAATGAAAAGAAGGACCAGGGGAGACATGATAGCAGCCTTCCAATATCTCAGGGGTTGCCCCAAAGAAGAGGGAGTCAAGCTATTCTCCAAGGCACATGAGGGCAGAACAAGAAGCAATTGGTGGAAACTAATCAAGGAGAGAAGCAACTTAGAACCGAGGAGGAATTTCCTGACAGGGAGAACAATTAATCAGTGGAACTACTTGCCACCAGAAGTTGTGAATGCCCCAACACTGCAAGGCTTTAAGAAGATGTTGGATAGCCATTTGTCTGAAATGGTATAGGGCTTCCTGCCTAGGCAGGGGGCTGGACTAGAAGACCTCCAAGGTCCCTTCCAACTCTGCTATTGTGTTGTGTTGAGAGAAGATGAGAATAGAAGAGAAGAGAGAAGAAGAGAAGAGAGAAGAGAAGAGGACTAGAAGTCCTTAAGAAGATGTTGGATAGCCATTTGTCTGAAACGGTAGAGGGCTTCCTGCCTAGCAGGGGGTTGGACTAGAAGACCTCCAAGGTCCCTTCCAACTCTACTATTGTCTTGTGTTAAGATGAGAAAAGAGAAGAGAAGAGAGAAGAGAAGAAAGAAGGAAAAGGAAAAGAGAAGAGGACTAGAAGTCTTCAAGAAGATGTTGGATAGTCATTTGTCTGAAACGGTAGAGGGCTTCCTGCCTAGGCAGGGGGCTGGACTAGAAGACCTCCAAGGTCCCTTCCAACTCTGCTATTGTCTTGTGTTGAGAGAAGATGAGAATAGAAGAGAAGAGAGAAGAAGAGAAGAGAGAAGAGAAGAGGACTAGAAGTCCTTAAGAAGATGTTGGATAGCCATTTGTCTGAAACGGTAGAGGGCTTCCTGCCTAGCAGGGGGTTGGACTAGAAGACCTCCAAGGTCCCTTCCAACTCTACTATTGTCTTGTGTTAAGATGAGAAAAGAGAAGAGAAGAGAGAAGAGAAGAAAGAAGGAAAAGGAAAAGAGAAGAGGACTAGAAGTCTTCAAGAAGATGTTGGATAGTCATTTGTCTGAAACGGTAGAGGGCTTCCTGCCTAGGCAGGGGGCTGGACTAGAAGACCTCCAAGGTCCCTTCCAACTCTGCTATTGTCTTGTGTTGAGAGAAGATGAGAATAGAGAAGAGAGGAGAGGAGAGGAGAGGAGAGAAGAGAAGAGAAGAGAAGAGGACTGGAAGTCCTTAAGAAGATGTTGGATAGCCATTTGTCTGAAACGGTATAGGGCTTCCTGGCTAGGCAGGGGGTTGGACTAGAAGACCTCCAAGGTCCCTTCCAACTCTGCTATTGTATTGTATAAATAGTTACTTCACTCTATTCCGTGCTCCCTCCTCCTTGTTTATCCTGCAGCCCTCTTATTTTCCCCTTATTTTTCCTGGTTCCATGTTCGAATCCTAATGCAACCTTAAAAGGAGAAATTCATGGAAAACCAAACTCTGAAGGGCTCCATGTGCTCCTCCAGAAGGGCAAGGAAGACACAGACAAACAAATTTAGGAATAAAAAAAAAACCCTAAGAAAAGAGAAACCGGAGCCTCTTTCGGCCTGAACCCATTCAAAATGGTTTTGCAAAATGCTTTGCTGAGCTGCAACTTAAAAGACAATTTTAATAGGGCTTCTTCCGAAGGCCATAAACTAACATTTAACCAAAACAGGTGGAGGAAAAAAACTACTGGAGTCCCCTACTTACTATTTCTTTTTCACTCGCCGACAACCGGGCGTCATCCGAGTACTTATTTATAGGGGGGAAAACAATTTTAATATTGGATATTCCCCCTTACCAGAGGGAGCCCCCTTGAGGAGTACGGTGAAGCAACTCCACTGCGCTGTACAGGAGAAGTCGTTTTACGGCAGTACAGTAGAAGCCATTTGAAGGCACAACAGGCTGTATCGTAACAGAACACACACACACCCCGAGGGGCGTTAGGGGTGTCTTGTCCCCGCAGTGTTTGTTTCTAGAGAGTAAGTCACCTGTGTACCGAGTTTGGTTAAAATGGCTCGAGGCGTTTGAGAGTGTTACGGCAGTACAGTAGAAGCCATTTGAAGGCACAACAGGCTGTATCGTAACAGAACACACACACCCCGAGGGGCGTTAGGGGTGTCTTACCCCACACAGTGTTTGTTTCCAGAGAGTAAGCCACCTGCATACCAAGTTTGGTTGAAATTGTTCAAGGCGTTCCAGAGTTATGCTGGAGCACACGCACACAAATACACATTTTTATATAGATTAAATTACAAAGTGGCTTTCATAGCTGAGTCAAACCTAGCCTTTTTGGGGGGGGGGAATAAACCATGAAGCAAACCAACCCATCTACCTGAACTCACCTGCTCTCAATCCGAGGGGAAGACCCCCAAACAAACTCCAAGAGAAAAGGAAAGAGAGCAGCCACTATTGGCTCTTTTAAAGGGCCTTCTACTGGTTGGGAGAAACCAAATCTATTTTTTGGGAGGGAGGACACTTTGCAAAGCAGGAACTCCAGGCTGGGGACTCGATCCTGCAAGGATTTCTGCAGAACCTCTCAGCCAGTTCCAGGCCCAGCTGTTGCATCTCCACAGGGAGAACTGGACACGGGGGAGGTGGGCTTCAGTTGCTGGTCCAGTGCTGGGGGGCTCCCCCAAGCAAAAAAGGGGGGCATTTGGAAGAGTGTGAACTCCACTGTGGCAACTTAAAAGAGGGCTGGACCTCAACTCCCAGCATTCCTCAGCGGGCTTTGTTAACCCACTTCCTTCTTGCATTGATGATGTTAGCTAGTTTGGTTGTGAAACGTCTGGAAGAAAACCATCGAGCTCAGAGAACACCAAGGACCCCCACAATTCTCCTCCTCTCTCTTTCCTCTTCCTCCTCCTCCACCACCACCACTACTACTACTGGATAAGAAGCAATGGATGGAGAAGCAATGGATGGGAACTAATCCAGGAGAGAAGCAACCTGGAACTAAGGAGACATTTCCTGACAGGGAGAACAATTTACCAGTGGAACTGCTTGCCACCAGAAGTTGTGACTGCCCCAACATTGGAAATCTTTCAGAAGATGTTGGAGAGCCATTTGTCTGTAGTGGTGTAGGGTTTCCTGCCTAGGCAGGGGGTTGGACTAGATGACCTCCAAGGTCCCTTCCAACTCTGCTATTGTATTGTGTTGAGAGAAGATGAGAAGAGAGAAGAGAAGAGAGGAGAATAAAGAAGAGAAGAGAAGAAGGGAAGAGAATGAAGAGAAGAGGACTGGAAGTCTTTCAGAAGATGTTGGAGAGCCATTTGTCTGAAATGGTGTAGGGTTTCCTGTCTAGGCAGGGGTTGGACTAGATGACCTCCAAGGTCCCTTCCAACTCTGCTGTTGTATTATTGTATTATCACTGGAGGTTTGTAAGAAGAAACTGAACAATAATTTGTCACAAATGGCATGGGTTTCCTGCTTGAGCAGGGGGTTGGACTAGAAGACCTCTAAGGTCCCTTCCAACTCTATTATTCATCCCCACTTCTCCTTCTCCCTTCTTTTCTTTTCCACCTTCTCCTCCTCTTCCTCTTCCATCACGACAACAAATCCTACCCACCCTCCCAGCACTGATGATGTTACCTAGTTTGGTTATGAGACGTTTGCAAGAAAACCATCCTCAGAGAACACCAAGGACCCCCACAATCTTCCTCCTCCCTCTTTCCACTTTCTTTCTTTCCTCCTCCTTCCTTCCTTTCTTCTTCCTCTTCTTTTCTTCTCCTCCTTCTCTTCCATCACCACAACAAATCCTACCCACCCTCCCAGCACTGATGATGTTACCTAGTTTGGTTATGAGACGTTTGCAAGAAAACCATCATCAGAGAATACCAAGGACCCCCACAATCCTCCTCCTCCCTCTTTCCACTTTTCTTTCTCTTTCTTTCTTTCCTCCTTCCTTCCTTTCTTCTTCCTCTTCTTTTCTCCTCCTCTTCTTCTTCCTCTTCTTCTTTTCTCCTCCTCCTCCTCTTCCATCACCACAACAAATCCTACCCATCCTCCCAGCACTGATGATGTTACCTAGTTTGGTTATGAGACGTTTGCAAGAAAGCCACCAAGCTCAAGAGAACACCGAGGACCCCCATGGTCATCCTCCTCCTCCTCTACCTGGCAAACCCCACTCCCTACCAGAGCCAGGATGGGGGGGTGGGTGTTTGTGTAGTAGATATATTTGGGCCACGGGTTCGAGAGGGCTTCATGTTTTAACACTGGTGGATTTCTTTATAAATCCGCATGTTGGTTTGTTAGGTTTCCTTGCCGTGCTGTGGTTCAGGAGGCATCGACTGGACCAGGGGTGTCGTCCCCCCCAAATCCATAATTTTAAATCCCGCGGACCACTCATATGCTCTGCCTAATCATGAGAGCGGCTGGGTGGGCGTGGCTAGGTGGTCATGTGACTGGGTGGGCATGGCCAACTCGATGTCACTCACGTTGAGGGGCGCCTCGCCGGCCTCTCCTCGCCCCTCCCCTCCTCCCCTGCCCACCTGGGCTCCCAAGGGCCCCACCAGGAAGCAACTGCTGATGTGAAGAAGAGAGAGTTGGCCAAACAGCTCAGTTCAAGTTGGATCTGGCCGAGAAGGAGATTCAGCAGAAGCACCTCCCTGAGGACTAGGAGCATGGGCTTTCCAAGCAGGGGGAAGACCTGGAGGCTCAGGCGGGCTGAGATGGTCAGCCAGTTCCAGGCCAGGATGCCGTCCCCAGCGGCTCTTCCCTCCAGCCTTCGCCCAAAGCCGCCCCCCCCCAGGAGGCCGAAGAAGACCCCAAGTCGGAATTTCTTCCCCCTCTCTGACCCCCCCCCAAAAGACCCCCAAAGGGGGAGACTCTTTGCAGCCACACAAGCGTTCGTATAAAAAATGCAAATAATGTTTCTGAGGACCACTAATGTTTTCTCGTAGACTACCAGTGGTCCATGCATCACCACTTGGTGATCGCTGGACTGGGGGGGATCAAAAGAATGACGTAGACCAAGGGTCTCCAACCTTTGCAACTTTTAAGTCTGAAGGACTTCAGCTCCCAGACTTCTCCAGCCAGCTTTGCTGGGAGCTGAAGTCCTTCAGACTTAAAGTTGCAAAGGTTGGAGTCCCCTGCTTTAAAAAGTTGGCTGGAGAAGTCTGGGAGCTGAAGTCCTTCAGACTTAAAGTTGCAAAGGTTGGAGTCCCCTGCTTTAAAAAGCTGGCTGGAGAAGTCTGGGAGGTGAAGTCCTTCAGACTTAAAGTTGCAAAGGTTGGAGTCCCCTGCTTTAAAAAGCTGGCTGGAGAAGTCTGGGAGCTGAAGTCCTTTAGACCTAAAGTTGCAAAGGTTGGAGACCCCTGCTTTAAAAAGTTGGCTGGAGAAGTCTGGGAGGTGAAGTCCTTCAGACTTAAAGTTGCAAAGGTTGGAGTCCCCTGCTTTAAAAAGCTGGCTGGAGAAGTCTGGGAGCTGAAGTCCTTTAGACCTAAAGTTGCAAAGGTTGGAGACCCCTGCTTTAAAAAGCTGGCTGGAGAAGTCTGGGAGCTGAAGTCCTTCAGACTTAAAGTTGCAAAGGTTGGAGACCCCTGCTTTAAAAAGCTGGCTGGAGAAGCCTGGGAGCTGAAGTCCTTCAGACTTAAAGTTGCAAAGGTTGGAGACCCCTGTTTTAAAAAGCTGGCTGGGAGAAGTCTGGGAGCTGAAGTCCTTCAGACTTAAAGTTGCAAAGGTTGGGGACCCCTGCTTTAAAAAGCTGGCTGGAGAAGTCTGGGAGCTGAAGTCCTTCAGACTTAAAGTTGCAAAGGTAGGAGACCCCTGCTTTAAAAAGCTGGCTGGAGAAGCCTGGGAGCTGAAGTCCTTCAGACTTAAAGTTGCAAAGGTTGGAGACCCCTGCTTTAAAAAGCTGGCTGGAGAAGCCTGGGAGCTGAAGTCCTTCAGACTTAAAGTTGCAAAGGTTGGGGACCCCTGCTTTAAAAAGCTGGCTGGAGAAGTCTGGGAGCTGAAGTCCTTCAGACTTAAAGTTGCAAAGGTAGGAGACCCCTGCTTTAAAAAGCTGGCTGGAGAAGTCTGGGAGCTGAAGTCCTTCAGACTTAAAGTTGCAAAGGTAGGAGACCCCTGCTTTAAAAAGCTGGCTGGAGAAGCCTGGGAGCTGAAGTCCTTCAGACTTAAAGTTGCAAAGGTTGGGGACCCCTGCTTTAAAAAGCTGGCCGGAGAAGTCTGGGAGCTGAAGTCCTTCAGACTTAAAGTTGCAAAGGTTGGAGACCCCTGACGTAGACAACCTCAATCCCAGGACCAAAGCTTCACCTTCTTGGTCAGGTGCATTGGGGAAGCAAACCCCTTGAACCCACAACTTCCTGGCCCCAATCCCATCTTTACATTTCCATTCCTTTGCGTCCCCACGATGGAGAGCCGCCTGTGGCCTCCTGCCTCTTCTCTTGAGGTCTTGGAAGCTTCTTCGCAGGGGGTTAGGCTAGATGACCTCCAAGATCCCTTCCCACTCTGGTGATTCTTGTTAAGATGACACAGGAAGGGTTGCTTCTTCCTTCCAAAATGTTCCGTCCTTGGTAGACCGAACCAAACGTAACCTCCACTTACTACAAAGATACTCACTCTGGCCTGGTGGAAGCTCTCCAAGTGTCAAGATACAAACCCACCACATTTTTGCGTTTGTTTGTTTGTTTATTTAATTCTTATTAGATTGATGCAGCCGCCCACTCGCTCCCAGTGACTCTGGGCTGCTTACAAAAAAATATAAGAACCCAATATACAACAATAAAAAGCAATTATTTCCCCCATTTACGTGAAGACTACATATCTTTACAAACTTTACAATAGCAGAGTTGGAAGGGACCTTGTAGGTCTTCTAGTCCAACCCCCTGCATGGGCAGGAACCTTATACCATTTCAGACAAATGGCTATCTAACATCTTTTTAAAGACTTCCAGGGTTGGGGCATTCACAACTTCTGAAGGCAAGCTGTTCCAGAGGTTAATTGTTCTAACTGTCAGAAAATTTCTCCCGAGTTCTAAGTTGCTTCTCTCCTTGATTAGTTTCCACCCATTGCTTCTTGTCCTGCCCTCAAGTGCCTTGGAAAATAGTTTGACTCCCTCTTCTTTGTGGCAACCCCTGAGATATCGGAACACTGCTATCATGTCTCCCCTGGTCCTTCTCTTCATCAAACTAGACATACCCAGCTCCTGCAGCCGTTCTTCATATGTCTTAGTCTCCAGTCCTCTAATCATCTTGGTTGCTCTTCTCTGCACTCTTTCCAGAGTCTCCACGTCTTTTCTACATCGTGGCGACCAAAACTGTATGCAGTATTCCAAGTGTGGCCTTACCAAGGCACTATACAGTGGTATATCTGCTGATGCCGAGATTCTAGAACAGGGATGTCCAAACTTGGGAACTTTAAGACTTGTGGACTTTAGCTCATCACACCCTGCCAACTGCTAAACGAGGGGCAGCCCCCCCACCCCCACTCTGGAGAAAATGAGCGTGAAACTCTCAGACTGCCTCATCTCCTTTGCAAGGGCGGCTGGGTGTGAAGAGGTGTGAAGTAATGGCCGAGAAGCACTTGAAGTGCCGAGAGCCGAGCCTCATGCACCATCAAAGCAAGGAATGGGATGAGATACTGGAAGGCTTCTATCATTTTAGGATTGTGTTGGCTGCCAAAACTGCTGGCTCCTATTCAGCCGGTTGTGCAGGAAGCCTCCAAGCTCCCTCTGCCAGTTGCTGCTCTTAAGAAACCTGGTCTCACAGTTCTGGTTTTGCAGGTGTGGTGAGAGTCGGAGGGCTCAACGTCCGGGCTCCCCATCCGCCTCCTTCCCCCATCGCAAGGAAGGACGCAGAGGGGCATCTGGGGCCGAAGGAAGGACCGCTTCTCAGCCCCACCGGCCGGCCTTCCTCCCGACCTCCAAAGCCCCAAAGGGGAGAAAGTCCAGGAAAGGGGCCGAGGGGTGTGTGGCCTCCGTCTCTTCTCCTCCGCTACTTCCACAACACAATTTTCCGGCACTGTCCTGCGCTCCCTATGTGTACTCCAGAGGGACTCCACGCCACAGCGTTGATGGAAGACCTGGAGAGAGAGAGAGAGAGAGAGAGAGAGAGAGAGAGAGAGAGAGAGAGAGAGAGAGAGAGAGAGAGAGAGAGAGAGAGAGACAGAAAAAGAGACAGAAAAAGAGACAGAAAAAGAGAAAGAGAAAGAAAGTGTGTGTGTGAGAGGGAGAGAGAGAGAGAGAGAAAGAAAGAAAGAAAGAAAGAAAGAAAGAAAGAAAGAAAGAAAGAAAGAAAGAAAGAAAGAAAGAAAGAAAAAGACACAGAAAAAGAGAAAGAAAGTGTGTGTGGGAGAAGGAGAGAGAGGGAGAGAGAGAGAGAGAGAGAGAGAGAAAGAAAAAAGAGACAGAAAAAGAGACAGAAAAAGAAAGTGTGTGTGTGAGAGGGAGAGAGAGAGAGAGAGAGAAAGAAAGAAAGAAAGAAAGAAAAAGACACAGAAAAAGAGACAGTGTGTGTGAGAGAGAGAGAGAGAAAGAAAAAGAGACAGAAAAAGAGAAAGAAAGTGTGTGTGGGAGAAGGAGAGAGAGGGAGAGAGAGAGAGAGAGAGAGAAAGAAAGAAAGAAAGAAAGAAAGAAAGAGAGAGAGAGAGAAAGATTGTGTGTGAGAGAGACAGAGGGAGGGAGAGAAAGAAAGAAAAAGAGAAAGAAAGTGTGTGAGAGATAAAGAAAGAAAGAAAGAAAAAGACACAAAAAGGAGAAAGAAAGTGGGAGAGAGAGAGAAAGAAAGAAAGGAAAAAGACACAGAAAGGAGAAAGAAAGTGAGAGAGAGAGAGGGAGAGAGAAAGAAAGAAAGAAAGAAAGAAAGAGAATGAGACAGAAAAAGAGACATTGTGTGTAAGAGAGGGAGAGAGAGAGAAAGAAAGAAAACGAGAAAGAAAGTGTGTGAGAGAGAGAGAAAGAAAGAAAGAAAAAGACACAGAAAGGAGAAAGAAAGTGAGAGAGAGGGAGAGAGAGAGAAAGAAAGAAAAAGAGAAAGAAAGTGTGTGTGTTGGGGAAAGAGAGAGAGAGAGAGATGATGCTTTTGAGGAAGCCCCCCCTATCCCACCCCCCATAATAAGACCTGCAGGGAAGCAGGAAGGACCGGGGGAGGGGTGGGTGGGATGTTTCCTGTTTGGGGTCCTTCTTGCTTTTTCCATCCCCCTGGGAGCGAGATTTGAACTCACCACCTTGGCGGGGGCCTCCTTCCAAAGCCCCTGCCACCCCCCACCCCCCCAGGGGAGAGGAATTCCTCACCGGTGGGCCCCCTCCAAGTGGCTTTCCAGCTTCCCCGTTGCCGTGTCCCAGAGGAAGAGGCTCCCGTCGGAAGAGCCAACTAGGACGTAGCTCTTGTCGGGACTTCCGGGAGCAGAAATTCCCAAGGAAGGTCCGGGAATCGGAGGAGAAGGAAGAAGGCGGAGAGAGTTAGCCACACTTTATGGCACTGGGCCCTGGCACTGAAGGCTTCTATGGCGCTTCACAGCAATGGGCAGAGCCAGCCTCTTGGCCCCCAACCCTCCGGGTCCTCCTTTGAGCCACCTCGGAAGGACGGGAAGGCTGAGTCGACCAGGAGCCAGTCAGGATCGAACTGCTGGCAGTGGGCAGTGAATTAGCCTGAAATACTGCAGGAGGGAGAATGGGGAAAGAGGAAGGAAGGAAGGAAGGAAGGAAGGAAGGAAGGAAGGAAGGAAGGAAGGAAGGAAGGAAGGGGAAAGAGAGAATGGGGAAAGAGGAAGGAAGGAAGGAAGGAAGGAAGGAAGGAAGGAAGGGGAAAGAGAGAATGGAGAAAGAGGAAGGAAGGAAGGAAGTGGAAAGAGAGAATGGGGAAAGAGGAAGGAAGGAAGGAAGGGGAAAGAGAATGGGGAAAGAGGAAGGAAGGAAGGAAGGAAGGAAGGAAGGGGAAAGAGAGAATGGGGAAAGAGGAAGGAAGGAAGGAAGTTGAAAGAGAGAATGGGGAAAGAAGAAGGAAGGAAGGAAGGAAGGAAGGAAGGAAGGAAGGAAGGAAGGAAGGAAGGAAGGGGAAAGAGAGAATGGGGAAAGAGGAAGGAAGGAAGGAAGGAAGGAAGGAAGGGGAAAGAGAGAATGGGGAAAGAGGAAGGAAGGAAGGAAGGGGAAAGAGAGAATGGGGAAAGAGGAAGGAAGGAAGGAAGGAAGGAAGTGGAAAGAGAGAATGGGGAAAGAAGAAGGAAGGAAGGAAGGAAGGAAGGAAGGAAGGGGAAAGAGAGAATGGGGAAAGAGGAAGGAAGGAAGGAAGTTGAAAGAGAGAATGGGGAAAGAAGAAGGAAGGAAGGAAGGAAGGAAGGAAGGAAGGAAGGAAGGAAGGAAGGGGAAAGAGAGAATGGGGAAAGAGGAAGGAAGGAAGGAAGGAAGGAAGGAAGGAAGGGGAAAGAGAGAATGGGGAAAGAGGAAGGAAGGAAGGAAGTGGAAAGAGAGAATGGGGAAAGAAGAAGGAAGGAAGGAAGGAAGGGGAAAGAGAGAATGGGGAAAGAAGAAGGAAGGAAGGAAGGAAGGAAGGGGAAAGAGAGAATGGGGAAAGAAGAAGGAAGGAAGGAAGGAAGGAAGGAAGGAAGGGGAAAGAGAGAATGGGGAAAGAGGAAGGAAGGAAGGAAGGAAGGAAGGAAGGAAGGAAGGAAGGAAGGAAGGAAGGAAGGGGAAAGAGAATGGGGAAAGAGGAAGGAAGGAAGGAAGTGGAAAGAGAGAATGGGGAAAGAAGAAGGAAGGAAGGAAGGAAGGAAGGAAGGAAGGAAGGGGAAAGAGAGAATGGGGAAAGAGGAAGGAAGGAAGGGAAGGAAGGAAAAAGAGAATGGGGAAGGAAGGAAGGAAGGAAGGAAGGAAGGAAGGAAGGAAGGAAGGAAGGAAGGAAAGCCCTCTCTAAGCCTCTTTGCCCCCCAACAATCGGGGTCCTCGATTGACCCACCTCGGAAGGACGGGAAGGCTGAGTTGACCTGGAGCCCATAAGGATCGAACCGCTGGCAATGAGCAGAGTTAAATCTCCCATAATCGGCAGAGACTCACCTGAAGACGGCCTTGGTCCCATCAGACCCACATTTGAATCCCTCCGCTCTTTCCAAAAAAGAAAAAGAGAGAAAAGAAAGAAGGTGATAGTGGGATGAGAAGAGATATATTTGTAGCTCAGGGTGGAGCTGAAGGGCCTCCTTAGCTGCTCTCTGAGTTGGACTGCTTTCTTTGCAGACGTTTCAGGACCCAACTAGGGAACATCATCAGTGCAAAGAAGTGTAGACTTTGCCCCTTGCGCTGATAACGTTCACTAGCTGGGTGATCAAACGCCTGCAACGAAGCAACCGAGCAAAGAGACCACCAAGGACCTCACAGTCCTCCTCCTCCTTTCTGCAACCCCCCCCCCTCCTTACTAGCCCTGATGACGTTCCCTAGCTGGGTCATGAAACGTCTGCAGGGCAACCACCCATCCATCCCAGAGATCCTCAAGGACTTCCGGCGTCTAGGAACTGGAGTCAGCTTGGGACGGGGCGGTCCCACCTCCCGTTCCCTGCTCCTCACCTGAACACCTGCTGGACGGTGTGCATCCGGAGGTCGATGACCTTGAGGACGTTGTCCCGAGAGCAACTCAGCAGCTCCAGCTGGTCGGGGCTGAGGCTCAGTGAGGTCACCTTATCTCCCATGGGGACCACCTGTGTGCAGTGAGGGTCCCTGGGGGAGAAAGCTTTCATGACTTACTCTCTGGAAACAAACGCGGTGGAGGTAAAACACCCCTAACGCCCCTCAGGGTGTTTGCTCTGTTAAGATACAGCCTGTTGTGCCTTAAAATGGCTTCTACTGTACTGCCGTAACTCTCAAACGCCTTGATCAATTTCAACCAAACTTGGTACACAGATGACTTACTCTCTGGAAACAAACACGGTGGGGGTAAAACACCCCTAACACCCCTCAGGGTGTGTGCTCTGTTAAGATACAGCCTGTTGTGCCTTAAAATGGCTTCTACTGTACTGCTGTAACTCTCAAACGCCTTGAGCAATTTCAACCAAACTTGGTACACAGATGACTTACTCTCTGGAAACAAACACGGTGGGAGTAAAACACCCCTAACGCCCCTCAGGGTGTGTGCTCTGTTAAGATACAGCCTGTTGTGCCTTAAAATGGCTTCTACTGTACTGCCGTATCTCTCGAACGCCTCGAGCAATTTCAACCAAACTTGGTACACAGATGACTTACTCTCTAGAAACAAAATACTGTTTGGGAGAGGGTGGGTGGGTGTACGACAACCCCTAACACCCCTCAGGGTGTGTGCTCTGTTGCGATACAGCCTGTTGTGCCTTCGAACGGCTTCTACCCTACTGCCGTAAAATGGCTTCTACTACTGTACAGTGCAGTGGAGTTGCCATGGTAGCGGCTTCCCAGTACTCCGCAAGGGGGCTCCCTGTGGTAAGGGGGGGTGGGGAAAAACCCAGCATTGGAAATTACATTCGGTCCGGACATTTTACACCCCCCCTATAAGTAAAAACTCGGACAAGGCTGGGTTATCAGCATTAGTAAAACAAAATAAAACAACAAAGATATTTTAAAACTTGCAGGAGTTGTGACCCAGGTGTCGTCCTGCTTCCGGAGAGCCACTCACCTACTGTCCCAGAAACGGATCATCTTGTCGTGGTGGCCACTCACAATGACGTGGTTGCAACACACAACGTCGTTGCAGTAGGAGAAGACCGGGATGGTCCTTGAGCCTGCCAGGGTGGGGAGCGGTCAATCATTGGGGGTTGGGTGGGGTGTTTCTAGGGTGCCAAGGGACTCGACGGTGGTGGGGGTGGTGGGGGTCCCACCCTGCTGGTCCCCAAAAGGTTGGCTACCACTTACATGCCCCTTTGACCAAGTCCCACTCCTTCACGGTGCAGTCTCGGCTGCCCGTCACGGCCCTGTGCCAGGTGGATCGGAATTTAGCGGCGGTCACTTTGTTCGTGTGTCCTGTGAGAATCTCCTAGACGGGTAGAAAGGGAGGAAGGAGGAAACGGACAGGAGACGTCGAACGAAGAGCCCAAAAAAGGAAATAATTCAGGAAGGTTCCGGAACCCAAACGGAGCACCAAACCCCCCAGGAACCTTCAAAGCCCTCCGCCAATCACTCAAGAGAGAGAGTTCCCCCCCCCCCATCTCAGGCATCAGACAGACAGATGGATAAGATAGATATAGATGGATAGATAGAATAGATAGATATGGATGAATGGATGGATGAATGGGTGGATGGATGGATGGATAATAGAGATAGATAGATAGATAGATAGATAGATAGATAGATAGATAGATAGATAGATAGATAGATAGATAGATAGATAGATAGATAGATAGATAGGGATAAGATATAGATAGATAGATAGATAGATAGATAGATAGATAGATAGATAGATAGATAGATAGATAGATAGATAGAGATGGATAAGATATAGATGGATAGATAGATAGATAGATGATAGATAGATAGATAGATAGATAGATAGATAGATAGATAGATAGATAGATAGATAGATAGATAGATAGATAGATATGGATAAGATATAGATGGATAGATAGATATGGATGGATGGATGGAAAAAGATATAGATGGATAGATTAGATAGATAGATAGATAGATAGATAGATAGATAGATAGATAGATAGATAGATAGATAGATAGATAGATAGATAGATAGATAGATAGATATGGATGGATCGAGGGATGGATCGAGGGATGGAAAAGATATAGATGGATAGATTAGATAGATATGGATGAATGGATGGATGATAGATATAGATTTATTTATTTATTTTATTAAATTTATACCGCCCTTCTCCAAAAGGACCCAGATGGATAGATAGATTAGATAGGTAGATAAATAGATAGATAGATTGATTGATTGATTAGATAGAGAAATAGAGATATAGTGATAGATAGATAGAGAGAGAGAGAGAGAGAGAGATAAATAGATAAGATAGATATAGAGATAGAAAGATTAGAGAGAGAGAGAGAGAGAGAGATAAGATAGATTAGAGAAATAGAGATATAGTGATAGATAGATAGGTAGGTAGGTAGGTAGGTAGGTAGGTAGGTAGGTAGGTAGGTAGGTAGATAGATAGATAGATAGATAGATAGATAGATAGATAGATAGATAGATAGATAGATAGATAGATAGATAGATAGATAGATAGAGATGGAGGATGGGAGATAGTTAAGCATGAAAAAGAAAAGAAGAGGAGGAAGAGAAGGAGGAGCAGGAGATAAAACTTAGTCCTTGCCTTCTCCTGAACACACAAACACACATACACACACACACCCTCCTCTGAACAGATTTTAGCCGGTGATGATTGGGGGGGGTTTCTCCCCCACCCCACCCACCCCGAAAACCCACCCCAGAGGGACTCACCTTCACCCTGCTGTCCCCCACCTTCCACAGCTGGGCAGCGTTGTCATACATGGAGGCTAAGATGCAGCACCCCTAAAGAAGGAGAAAGGGTGGGTTTAAAAAACCCGGCCTTGTCAGGGGCAGAAGAGGCAACCCCCCCCCCTCCCAGCTATGGGGCAGGAAGCGG
Organism: Rhabdophis nuchalis; assembly: GCA_039707465.1. Taxonomy (NCBI): domain Eukaryota; kingdom Metazoa; phylum Chordata; class Lepidosauria; order Squamata; family Natricidae; genus Rhabdophis; species Rhabdophis nuchalis. Next base: position 66,158,520 of record CM077649.1, read on the forward strand.
CTGAAGTTCTCCTTGGAAGCTTCCCCCACGTCTCCTTCTCGGTTGGGTTGGGGTCTGCAAAGTTGCCTCTTTTAAGAGGGGTGGACTTCAACTCCCAGAATTCCCCAGACAGAAGACTTACTCTCTGGAAACAAAATACTGTTGGAGGTGGGGGGGGAGGGTAAGACACCCCTAACACCCCTCACGGTGTGTGCTCTGTTAAGATACAGCCTGTTGTGCCTTAAAACGGATTCTACTGTACTGCTGTAACTCTCGGACACCTTGAGCAATTTCTCCTTTGAAAGCCAAAGGACCATCTCCAAGCTCAACATGGTTGCTTGAGGAGCTTCAAAGGCCAAAGGGGACCAAGGACTGCTGGGTGACTTTGGGCCAATTGCCAGGAGACTTGGGAATTGTAGTCCTGCCTTAGATAGGAACACCAGCTGGGTGACTTTGGGCCAACCACCAGGAGACTTGGGAATTGTAGTCCTGCCTTAGATAGGAACACCAGCTGGGTGACTTTGGGCCAACCACCAGGAGACTTGGGAATTGTAGTCCTGCCTTAGATAGGAACACCAGCTGGGTGACTTTGGGCCAACCACCAGGAGACTTGGGAATTGTAGTCCTGCCTTAGATAGGAACACCAGCTGGGTGACTTTGGACCATTCTCTCTCTTTCAGCCCAGCCCACCTCACAGGGCTGTTGTTATTGTGGGGGAAAATAGGAGGATAATATTTGGTATGCTGGCCATTTTGAATTGTTTATAAAAATAATAGAGGTGGGATTTTTAAAAAAATTGAACGTACAAAAGAAAATCAGCAATGCAAGCCAATCAGTTACGAGGGCAGAAAACAGTTCCAGAGTTAGAGGTGGATCCCTCGCCTCAAAATCAGGAGGTAGTGAGTTCGATCCTAGGTAGAGGCAGACGTAGGGTCTCCTGCTTGGGCAGGGGGTTGGACTAGATGACCTGCAAGGTCCCTTCCAACTCTGTTAATCTATTACTCCTTCCTTCCTTCCTTCCTTCCTTCCTTCCTTCCTTCCTTCCTTCCTTCCTTCCTTCCTTCCTTCCTTCCTTCCTTCCTTCCTTCCTTCCTTCCTTCCTTGGTAGAGGGCAGGTGGAGGGTCTCCTGCTTGGGCAGGGGGTTGGACTAGATGACCTGCAAGGTCCCTTCCGACTCTGTTCATCTGTTAAATTCCCAAATGTGGATTTGAAGGAATTTTGTGCCTTTGGCTGAAGTTTTCCTAAGGGGTTTTGTCTGCCCTCTGCTGGACGTCCCTGGGAAGAGCTCTCCCGAATACATCTTCCAACTTTTGTGTTTTTTCTCCAATTTATTTGCTGCCCAGTTCAGGTGACTCTGAGTGGCTGGACACGTCGTCCCCTCCCCCAGTGAGGAGACCCTGACCACACTTTGTGCTGTAAGACTTCCTTCCTTCCTTCCTTCCTTCCTTCCTTCCTTCTTTCCTTCCTTCCTTCCTCTCTCTTGTGTTCTCTCTCTCTCTCTCTCCCTCCCTCCCTCCTTTCTCTCTTTCTTTTTTGTGGTCTTTCTCTTCTTCCTTCCTTCCTTCCTTCCTTCCTTCCTTCCTTCCTTCCTTCCTTCCTTCCTTCCTTTCTTTCTCCCTCCTTTTTCTCTTTCTCTTGTGGTCCTTCTTTCACTTTCTCTTGTTGTCTTTCTCCTTCCTTCCTTTTTCTTCCTCTCTCTTGTGGTCTTTCTTTCTCTTGTGTTCTCTCTCTCTCTCCCTCCCTCCTTTTTCTCTTTCTTTTTTGTGGTCTTTCTCTTTCTATTGTCTTCTTCCTTCTTTCCTTCCTTTTTTCCTCCCTCCTTTTTCTTTTTCTCTTTTGTGGCCCTTCTTTCTCTTTCTCTTGTTGTCTTTCTCCTTCCTTCCTTTTTCTTTTTCTCTCTTGTGGTCTTTCGTTTTTTCCCCTTGTTGTCTTTTTCCTTCCTTCCTTCTTCCTTCCTTTCCTTTCTTTCCTCCCTCCTTTTTTTCTCTTTTGTGCTCTTTCTTTTTCTTGTTGTCTTTCTCCTTCCTTCCTTCCTTCCTTCCTTCCCTCCCTTCCCTTCCTTCCTTCCTTCCTTCCTTCCCTCCCTTCCTTCCTTCCCTCCCTTCTCTTCCTTCCTTCCCTTCCTTCCTTCCTTCCTTCCTTCCTCTTTGTCTGCCTCTGTCTTTCCCTGCTGAAATCCCATGGGGGGAATTCCTAAAACATTTAAGACGTTTAAAGTGCTTTAAGAGAAGCTTCTTAAAACCAAACCAAAGTCAAAGTCAGAAAACCCAGAAGTCAAGGAAGTTTCCACAGAGTGGAAGTTCCTGCCATCCGTGAGGAGTGGGACTTGGTCTCTTCCAACCCCAAATACGAAACGGTCTCCAGTCCTTGACATACGACCGTAATGGAGCTGATGTCCTCATGGTCCTAAAACAGCTTGGCCATGCGACTGACCCGATTTCACAACCTTTTCTTTCTTTTTCCCAGCGGTCTCTAACTGAACCCCACGGTCGTTAAGCGAACCCATGGTTGGCTTTCAGTGAATCCCCGCAGTCGTCAAGTGAGCAGCGGGGGTCGTTAAGCGAATTCTGGCTTGGCGGGTCCGAAGGTCACAAAAGGGGATCGCATGACCACCCCCACCCCCCGAGATGCTGCAACGGTCGTAAGTACGAAGCCGTCGCCACGTGTGCGAATTTTGGATCGCGTAACCCCTGGGATGCTTCAACTGTCCTAGGTGTGAAAAATGGACATAATGTACTTTTCCAAGGTGCCGTTGTAACTGGACAGTCACTAAACGAGCGGTCGTAAGTTGAGGACCTCCTGCCCTCCGCTCTCTTCCTCTCGCGTCACCCGCAAAGGTCCAGCCGAGTTCCCCCCACGAACCCGACTTTGCGCTCACCGAGGGGTCGAAGGCCAGGCTGGTGACGCTCCCAGAGGCCCCGTCAAAAGCTTCCTTCTCCTGCAGGCAACCTGGGAAACGGAGCCCAGAAGGGAGAAGGTGAGCTCAAAGGCCAGAGGTGGCCAGAGGGAGGGGCCCACATCTGCAAGGAGCCAGGGACAGGGTCTCTATCGAAGCCCCCCCCCCCCCGCCTCCTTTTATACCCCGACGGGAGCATGTGTGCAAAAGAGGGGCAGCGCGAGAGGGGTTAGCATGGAGCAGAGCCGGTTGACTTCGGCTGATTCTGCCGGCTGCCAGCAGTTCGATCTTGGCCGGCTCAAGGTTGGCTCAGCCTTCCGTCCTTCCGAGGAAGGAAGGAAGGAAGGAAGGGAGAGGGGAGAGGAAGTGGTAGGGAGAGAAGGAAGGAAGGAAGGGAGAGGGGAGAGGAAGGGGTAGGGAGAGAAGGAAGGAAATGGGGAGGGAAGGAAGGGGAGGAGGTAGGGAGAGAAGAAGGAAGGAAGGAAGGAAGGAAGGAAGGAAGGAAATGGGGAGGGAAGGAAGGGGAGGAGGTAGGGAGAGAAGAAGGAAGGAAGGAAGGAAGGGAGAGAGGGAGAGAGGAGAGGAAGGGGTAGGAAGAGAAGGAAGGAAATGGGGAGGGAAGGAAGGGGAGGAGGTAGGGAGAGAAGGAAAGAAGGAGGGAAGGAAGGAAGGAAAGAAGGAAGGAAGGAAAGAAGGTAGGGAGAGAAGGAAAGAAGGAAGGAAGGAAAGAAGGAAGGAAGGAAAGAAGAGAGAGGGGAGAGGAAGGGGTAGGGAGAGAAGGAAGGAAACGGGGAAGGAAGGAAGGAAAGAAGGAAGGAAGGAACAGAGGAAGGAAGGAAAGAAGGAAGGAAGGGAGAGGAAGGGGTAGGGAGAGAAGGAAGGAAACGGGGAAGGAAGGAAAGAAGGAAGGAAGGAACAGAGGAAGGAAGGAAAGAAGGAAGGGAGAGGAAGGGGTAGGGAGAGAAGGAAGAAATGGGGAGGGAAGGAAAGAAGGAAGGAAGAGGAAAGGAAGGAAGGAAGTGAAGGAGAGAAGGTAGAGAGAGAAGGAAGGAAAGGAGGGAAGGAAGGACAGACCCCAATGGCACAGTGGTTAAAATGCAAATATTGCAGACGTAACTCTGCCCACTGCCAGCAGTTCGATCCTGACCGCCTTAAAAGTTGACTCATCCTTCCATCCTTCCAAGGTCGGTAAAATGGAGGACCCCGATTGTTGGGGACAAATTGCTGACTCTGCAAACAGCTTAGAGAAGACTCTGAACTAGGGGTCCCCAACCTTTCGGACATCAGGGACCCCTAAATTCATAATTCTCTGCCCTTTTTCCAGAGCCTCCACATCTTTTCTACATCGTGGGGACCAAAACTGGATGCGAATATTCCAAGTGTGGCCTTCCCAAGGCCTTATAAAGTGGTATTAACCCTTCAGGTGATCCTGATTCTATCCCTCTGTTGATGCAGCCTAGAACTGGGTTGGCTTTTTGGGCAGCTGCTGCTCATGGCTGGCTCCTATTTCAATGGTGTCCACTAGGACTCCAAGATCCCTCTCCCAGTTGCTCCTATTGAGCCAGGTACCACCTATGCCAGGGGTCTCCAACCTTTGCAACTTTAAGTCTGACGGACTTCAGCTCCCAGACTTCTCCAGCCAGCTTTTTAAAGCAGGGGTCTCCAACCTTTGCAACTTTAAGTCTGAAGGACTTCAGCTCCCAGACTTCTCCAGCCAGCTTTTTAAAGCAGGGGTCTCCAACCTTTGCAACTTTAAGTCTGAAGGACTTCAGCTCCCAGACTTCTCCAGCCAGCTTTTTAAAGCAGGGCTCTCCAACCTTTGCAACTTTAAGTCTGAAGGACTTCAGCTCCCAGACTTCTCCAGCCAGCTTTTTAAAGCAGGGCTCTCCAACCTTTGCAACTTTAAGTCTGACGGACTTCAGCTCCCAGACTTCTCCAGCCAGCTTTTTAAAGCAGGGGTCTCCAACCTTTGCAACTTTAAGTCTGAAGGACTTCAGCTCCCAGACTTCTCCAGCCAGCTTTTTAAAGCAGGGCTCTCCAACCTTTGCAACTTTAAGTCTGAAGGACTTCAGCTCCCAGACTTCTCCAGCCAGCTTTTTAAAGCAGGGGTCCCCAACCTTTGCAACTTTAAGTCTGAAGGACTTCAGCTCCCAGACTTCTCCAGCCAGCTTTTTAAAGCAGGTCTCTCCAACCTTTGCAACTTTAAGTCTGAAGGACTTCAGCTCCCAGACTTCTCCAGCCAGCTTTTTAAAGCAGGGGTCCCCAACCTTTGCAACTTTAAGTCTGAAGGACTTCAGCTCCCAGACTTCTCCAGCCAGCTTTTTAAAGCAGGGGTCTCCAACCTTTGCAACTTTAAGTCTGAAGGACTTCAGCTCCCAGACTTCTCCAGCCAGCTTTTTAAAGCAGGGGTCTCCAACCTTTGCAACTTTAAGTCTGAAGGACTTCAGTTCCCAGACTTCTCCAGCCAGCTTTTTAAAGCAGGGGTCCCCAACCTTTGCAACTTTAAGTCTGAAGGACTTCAGCTCCCAGACTTCTCCAGCCAGCTTTTTAAAGCAGGTCTCTCCAACCTTTGCAACTTTAAGTCTGAAGGACTTCAGCTCCCAGACTTCTCCAGCCAGCTTTTTAAAGCAGGGGTCTCCAACCTTTGCAACTTTAAGTCTGAAGGACTTCAGCTCCCAGCAAAGCTGGCTGGAGAAGTCTGGGAGCTGAAGTCCTTCAGACTTAAAGTTGCAAAGGTTGGAGACCCCTGACCTATCCTGTACCTATGCATTTCGTTTTTGTTGCCTAAATGTAGAGCCTGACTCTTTTCACTCAGTTCGACCCCAAGCGACAACTCTTCCCTTATGTCAGCTCCGCCTGGTCCATGACCCGTGTGTGAATGGAGGCCGTTCAGGAGAGACAAGCGAGCCGTTCGGTCGCCCACTTACCTCCAGCCACAGTCCAAAGCTTAATCAGCCTGTCCGTGCCCCCCGTGGCCAGCAGGCCTGAGTTGGGGCTGAAGGTGACCGCGTAGATCTCCGAGAGGTGGCCTTCCTAGGAAAAGGAGCAGAGAAGGGAGGGGCTCAAGATACGACGGTTGACTCTCGGCCTTCGAGGTGGGACTGAACACTTACGACCATCATTGAGTCTGCCTTTTTGACTCTCTCTCTCTTTCTCTGTCCCTCTCTTTCTCTTTCATGTATGTATGTATGTATGTATATCTATCTATTCTATTTATCTATCTATCTATCTATCTATCTATCTATCATCTATCTATCTATCTATCTATCTATATCTATCTATCTATCTTTCTATTTTTCTCTTCTCTTTATCTATCTATCTATCTATCTATCTATCTATCTATCTATCTATCTATCTATCTATCTATCTATCTATCTATCTATCTATCTATCTTTCCCTTCTCTTTCTTTCTCTATCTACCTTTCTCTTCTCTTTCTTTTTCATCTATCTATCTATCATCTATCTATCTATCTATCTATCTATCTATCTATCTATCTATCTATCTATCTATCTATCTATCTATCTATCTATCTATCTATCATATCTATCTATCTTTCCCTTCTTTCTCTATCTACCTTTCTCTTCTCTTTCTTTTTCATCTATCTATCTATCTATCTGTCTGTCTGTCTGTCTGTCTGTCTATCTATCTTTCCCTTCTCTTTCTCTATCTACCTTTCTCTTCTCTTTCTTTTTCATCTATCTATCTATCTATCTATCATCTATCTATCTATCTATCTATCTATCTATCTATCTATCTATCTATCTATCTATCTATCTATCTATCATATCTATCTATCTTTCCCTTCTTTCTCTATCTACCTTTCTCTTCTCTTTCTTTTTCATCTATCTATCTATCTCTGTCTGTCTGTCTGTCTGTCTGTCTGTCTGTCTATCTATCTTTCCCTTCTCTTTCTCTATCTACCTTTCTCTTCTCTTTCTTTTTCATCTATCTATCTATCTATCTATCTTTCCCTTCTTTCTCTATCTACCTTTCTCTTCTCTTTCTTTTTCATCTATCTATCTATCTATCTATCTATCTATCTATCTATCTATCTATCTATCTATCTATCTATCTATCTATCTATCTATCTATCTATCTATCTATTTTTCTCTTCTCTTCCTCTATCTATCTATCTATCTATCTATCTATCTATCTGTCTGTCTGTCTGTCTGTCTGTCTGTCTGTCTGTCTGTCTGTCTGTCTGTCTGTCTGTCTGTCCGTCTGTCCGCCCGCCCGCCCGCCCGCCCACCATGTTTCCCCCAAAATAAGGCATGCTCTTGTTTTATTTTGACCCTCGAAATAAGCGCTTGGCCTTATTTTCGGGGAGGTCTTATTATTTTTGAGGTGCAGGAGGCGGTGAGTGTGGCCCCCTCATGGCGGCTGCCGTGTTGCAATATTTTCAGGGAGGGCTTATTTTAGTACATGCGCTCAAAAGTCCAATTGGGCTTATTATCTGGGGAGGTCTTATTTTCGGGGAAACAGGGTATCTCCCTCTATCTATCTATCTATCTATCTATCTATCTATCTATCTATCTATCTATCTATCTTTCTTTCTTTCTTTCTTTCTTTCTTTCTTTCTTTCTTTCTTTCATCTGTCTCTATTCATCTATCTATCTCATCTATCTATCTTCTTTTTCATCTATCTACAACAGCCATCAAGCAATTTTACAACCCTTTTTGTAAATCAATGGTTAAATCAATGGTCATTAAGTGAACATAGACCATATTAAGCGGTCGTTACGTCAGACCATTGTTTGCCATGGGGCTTTTTTGGGCCAGAAATGGGAAGTAAATGCCGGTTATAAGGGCGAGAACTGGTCGTAGGTCACAGAGTACCATATTCTCGCCTAGGCCATGGAGCAAGGTAGCCAAAATTAAACCAGGATAGCAAAACGGTGAACGGCCGATGGACAGATGTCGGAACAAACCAGCTTACTTGTTCATCGGCCACGCCGGAGGGGAGGCAGGTGGCCTCGCAGGAAGGCAAGCTGTAGTACTCGTCCACCGACCCGCTACTGACCGAGTTCCCACGCTTGAGCCTGAAACTTGCAAACGCAGGAAAGAGATTTTGAGCACAGCATTCACACATGCACTGACTTGAGGAGTAATTGAGGAGTAAACTGGGGATGTCTAGTTTAATGAAAAGAAGGACCAGGGGAGACAGGATAGCAGCCTTCCAATATCTCAGGGGTTGCCACAAAGAAGAGGGAGTCAAGCTCTTCTCCAAAGCACCTGAGGGAAGGACAAGAAGCAATGGGTGGAAACTAATCAAGGAGAGAAGCAACTTAGAACTGAGGAGAAATTTCCTGACAGTTAGGACAATTACAGCTCCTCCTACCCTTAGCTACGCCTCCATCTCCTCCCGCCTCAGCCCATTCACAGCCAGCTTTCTTCCTCCATGGGCAGAAGTGATACTCAGCCGGTTCGGACTGGTTCGCCCAAGCCGATAGTGGAAATTGTGGCTGTGCCTGCTCACTTGCCTCGGCTCTATGCCCTCCTATTTAGGCAAGTTTTTGAGGCCGTCCCAGAGGTGGGTTCCTACCGGTTCGGCCCAAGTAGGTAGTAACTCAGCCGCCCACGACCCCGAACCGGTTCTATCGGCAGTGGTAGAAGATGCCGCCGTCTTGTTTTTTGCTTCTGCACATGTGCAATTTTTTCACTACGGCAGTAAAAGAATCCGGAACCCACCCCTGGGCCGGCCGTATGCACGGAAGGTGCGTGCGGAAGAACCGATGGTAACGAAATGTGCAACTCACCGCTGTCCACGCCCCTGCCCCCGAATGTACGGATGCAAGTCCAGGATGCGAAACACAACCAAAGGCCTCCAATTTTAAAATTGCCGGATTGCGAGAGCGCATGGATTTTGGAAATGGACACAGCGGGTTATTATTATTTTTTTAAAATATTTTTTCCGTCCAAGAACCGGAAGGATGGAGTAAACCACTTACTCAAACCAGCCTTTGACCACCTCCTTGTATCTGGCGGTGCTGAGCGAAGTGGCAGACGCTGACCTGAGGAAGAAAATGGAAAGTAGGGATGGGGAAAACCTCGGACGCGCTCCAAACAATCAAAGAAAGAAGGGAACGGGTAGTATTTATTTAATTTTATTTATTTTATTAAATTTATACCCCGCCCTTCTCCAAAATGGACCCAGGGCGGCGCACAGGAATATTAAAATACATACAAAAACACAATTTTTTTAAAAAACTTATATGATGAAAATCCTGCGCTAAAACCAAATTAAAATCCCCAAAATTTAAAACTATCTAAAAGTCATAATGGAGGTAGTCCTCGTTTAGTGACCGTTCAAAGCTACAATGGCACTGAAAAAAAAATGACATGATTTTTCACATTTACAACCGTTGTTGCAGTATTCCCGGTGGTCAAAATTGAGACACTTGGAAACTGACTTGTATTTACGACTGGCTGCAGTGTCCTTGGATTATTTGATCCGATTTTGTGACCTTCTGCCCAGCACGGTCAACAAGGAACCCAGATTCCCTGAACGACTGCGTGACTAACTTAACAACTGCGGTGATTCACTTAACAACTGTGACACCTCCCGACCAGGAAAGTCAACGGGGGAAACCAGATTCGCTTAACGACCGTGTCACTAACTCCGACAAAGGAAGGGATTCACTTAATCATTGTCTGGTCAGGAAGGTCGTAAAACGGGGCAAGATTTACCCAACAACAGCCTCATTTAGCAACGGAAATGCTGGGCTCAGTTTTGGTCATACGTTGAGGACTGCCTGCGTTTATGATGGTCACAGGGTCCCTGAGTCACTGGATCCCCTCTTGTGACCTTCTGACAAGCCAACTCAATGGCCTCGTTTAAGGACCTTTCCGTTAGGGTGGTTAAGCGAATTGCTGCAAGTTGTTAAGTGAACCAGGTGTTCGTTAAGCGAATCCGCTTTTCCCGTATCAATTTTGCTTGTTGGAAGCCGGCTGGGAAAGTCCCCGAGGACGATCGCGTGCTGAAACCGCCGTAAGTACGAGTCAGTTTGCCAAGCGTCCAAATTTTGATCAGGTGACCCACCCCAAGAATGCTGGAATGGTCGTAAGTGCGAAAACAAGACGTAAGTCCCTCTTCCCAGTGCCGTTGTAACTTTGAACAGTCACTAAGCGAATGGCTGTAAGTCAAGGACCGCCTGCAGGCAGGAGAGATCACCTGCTTACCTGAAGGGTTTTTTACACAATTTTTCAACTCCTTTCTTCTCTTCGGAGTCTTGTCTGCCGGCCGATTTCTCCTCTCCTGATTTCGTTTTTTCTGAGTCTCTAACAAAGGAGAATAATCAGAGGAAAATTTAAAAATATTTCAATGAAAGCATTGCTCCGTTTCCTCCTGGGTAGTGTGGCCTAGAGGTAGAGCTCTCGCCTCACCATCAGGAGCCTGTGAGTTTGATCCTAGGTAGAGGCAGATAATTCTCTCTTTGGGCACAATGAGACTATATTTGCCGAGCAAAACTCCTCACTGGCAACAGGGAAGGGCATCGGGCCAGTAAAACACTCTGCTAGCTCCATTCAGTTGCCCATAATCCACACCGCAACGGTTTATGGGTTAGCGCAAAGGAGCTGACTGCCCATCTTCCTCCCGACCTTTGCTTAATTTAATTTTATTGCTTATTTATTTGCTAAACCTAAACGCCGCCCATCTCTAGGGGACGCAAAACCAACACAAGCGATGATGAAACCATTAAAACGTTTACGTCCGGTTTCTAGCAAAATCACGCCTGCTAGCAAAAGACGGGTTTGATTAACGACTGGGGGGGTTCGCTTAATGACCGGGGCGTTTGCCTAAAGACCCCCACCACCACCAAAAGGAGAAGATTAAAATCAGTTACGGTCACTGTCTTACGACTCTCCTGGCGAGCTCAGCGACCGTCGTAAGTGGAAGACTGGCCGCACGGATACCTGCCAGGTGGGCTGGCGCCTGAGGAGGACGTTAGCACAGGCTGAAAATGTGAACAAACTCACATCGTGACGCTGAGCATGGACCTGGTGGCCGCCTGCAGATCTCTGGTGAGTTGAGCTTGCTTCTCCCTGCGAGGAATAATCATAATAAAAAAAATTTTTTTTTAAGAGATTCGCCTATTTTATTTTATTTTGGAAAGTTTTGGAAGCTTGGGACCAACTTCCAGGGGAGGGAATAGGTGAGACAACAGCAACGGAGTTTCAACGGGCTTGGGATGAAACCCCTGCCCGTCGCCCGACGAAAATTTAAAAGAGTTAAAAAGAGAAATATTAAAACAAGTCATTAAAAACGGTAAACAAAAGAAACGAGAAAGACAATTAAAAGCAAACGAACTGGATGGACAAACTGGATGGACCATCAGGCCTTTCCCTGTTTCTTTGGGCTTCCTGAGCTTGGTCGTGTGCTTGTAGACGTCTCGAGACCCAGCTAGGGAACATTATCAGTGCTAGTAGGGAAAGGGGTTTGTGGAGAGGAGGAGGAGGAGGAAAAGGAATGTCTGGTTATTTGGGGCTCTCTGAGTTTGGCTACTTTTTGCAGATGTTTTATGACCCACCTAGGGAACATCATCAGCGCTAGTAGGGAGTGGGATTTGTGGAGAGGAGGAGGAGGAGGAGGAGGAGGAGGAGGAGGAGGAGGAGGAGGAGGAGGAGGAGGAGGAGGAGGAGGAATGCCTGGTTATTAGGTGCTCTCTGAGCTTGTTTGTTTTTTTGCAGACCTTTCATGACCCAACTAGGGAACATCATCAGTGCTAGAAGGCCGTGGGATTTGGGGAGAGAAGGAGGAAGAAGAGGAGTGGGAAGTGGAAGAAGAGGAGAAGAAGAAGGGGAGGAGGAGGAAGAGGACTGTGGGGTCCTTGGTGCTCTCTGAGCTTGGTAGTTCCCTTGCAGACATTTCATGACCCAACTAGGGAACATCATCAGTGCAAGAAGAGAGTGAAGTTTGACGTAGTGGTGGGGAAGAAGAGGAGGAGGAGGAGGAGGAGGAGGAGGAGGAGGAGGAGGAGGAGGAGGAGACAACCGAAGACCGTGGGGTCTATGGTGCTCTCTGAGCTGGGTTGTTTTCTTGCAGACATTTCATGACCCAGCTAGGGAACCTCATCAGTGCAACTGTCCAATTCTCACCACTGATGATGTTCCCCAGCAGGGTGAAGAAACGTCGGCAAGGAAACCACCCAGCTCGGAGAGCCCTCAGGACCCCTCCAGGTCTCAAAAGACCCACACACACACACACTCAGCTCCCTCCCCGCCCCCCCTCCTCACCTTTCAATCCGCTGGTTCTCCTGTTGGGCCCAGTCCGCCTTGCGCTGCAGGACCTGCTGGAGCAACTGCTCCCCCTTCTCCTGCGCCTGGCGAAACGCCCCGCCCTGCCGCTGGAAATGCCTCTGCAGAGAATCGTACTGGGATTTCTGGGCGCCGTTCCTGCCCTGCAGCTCCTCCGCCTGGCTTTGCAGCTGGCAGCGCCAGCCCTGCAGAGACGCCAGCTGGCAGCTGAGAACGGCCAGCCTGAAAGGGAGAACCCCGGGGTTAGGGAAATCCCCCCGTTAGGAGACCGAAGGTGCGCAGCGAAACGTAGAGAGAGAGAGAGAGGTTGCTGAACACCCACACTTGCAGTCACAGAGACCGGGTTGTAAAACAAATAGGTGTTTACTTTTGTAGGAAAATAAAGCGATAGTAACCTCTTCATAAACAAGCGAGAAGTAGTCCTGAATCATTTACACAGTCTAGTACTCAAAGTTGGCTAACAGTTGTACAACTCACAATTATCCACGCTGATCCATACCGGACATACACAACAGCCATCATCTAAGGATCAGCATCTAATAGGGATTCTGGCTCCCTCTTATGGCCGATTGAGGAAACTGCAGCCGATCACATTCTACTGCAGTAGTTAAAGTTACAGATACAGTATTGCAATTGTGGTTTATATATTGCCAACCCAACATTCGGATTTCATTCCTAACACACGGGACAGGTTTGGCCCCTCCCAAATCTCACCTCCGGGGCAATAAAACAGAGGCATGTCCGGATTGCTTCTGTTTACCGTATTTTTCGGAGTATAAGACGCACCTTCCCCTCCCCCCAAAAAGAGGGGGAAAATCTGGGTGCGTCATATACACTGAATACAGCATTTTTGGCCTCCTGAAACCCCGCCCCCATGGCCAAAATGGCCGTGCAGAACCTTTAGGAGGCTTCCAGGTGGGACTAGAACTCACCGTCTCCTGGTGATTGGTCCAAAGTCACCCAGCTTGCTTTCATGCCTAAGGTGGGACTAGAACTCACTATCTCCTGGTGATTGGCCCAGAGTAACCCAGATGGCTTTCATGCCTAAGGCAGGACTAGAACTCACCATCTCCTGGTGATTGGCCCAGAGTCACCCAGCTGGCTTTCCTGCATAAGGCGGGACTAGAACTCACCGTCTCCTGGTGATTGGCCCAAAGTCACCCAGCTGGCTTTCATGTCTAAGGTGGGACTAGAACTCACCGTCTCCTGGTGATTGGTCTAAAGTCACCCAGCCAGCTTTCATGCCTAAGGCAGGACTAGAATTCACAGCCTCTTAGTATCTGGGCCAGCACCGTAACCCCCTACACCCAACTGAAAGTCAGTTGGTGTCTGAGACAAGCACCAGGAGACGGTGAGTTCTAGTCCCACCTTAGCACAAAAGCCAGGAGAGCCAGCTGGGGAATTCTGGGAGTTGAAGTCCACACATCTTAAAGCTGCCACGCTGACCCCCCCCCCCCAAGAGCCCAGCTTTCAAATAGCCCCGTCCTTCTGCCATCTGGGGCAAAAGGTCCAGGCTGCCTGGCCTGCACCTTGTGAGAGGCCAGGAGCCCCACGGAGACCCCTTACCTGCCGTTCTGGTCCCCCAGTGCCGCATCCTTCTCTTGGAGCAACTGGTTCAATTCATACACCTTGTAGGCCATCTGCAAGGCAGAGAGAGAGGCAGTGGTGGGATCCTGCCGGTTTATCAACAGGTTCAGCGATCGCTCGTTTCGCTGCAGGAGCAATTTACCCAAACTTACTTTCCCTGTTATTTCTGGGGGAGTAACACAGCTGAGGCGCGGCAATTGCCCTGCTGCACTAATCAGCTGAGAGGATATAGGTAAGTAAAGCGCCAAGGGCGAGGCGGGCAGGCCAACCAGATTGTCAGAGCTACTTGTTCGTTCAAAGCACTCTAAATCGGCTGAATCCGGTTTGCTCTCAGCTGATCGTCGGAGCTACCAGTTCATCCGAACCACTCCAAACTAGCTGAATCCCACCCGGTTCACTTTCAGCTGATTGTTGGAGCTACTGGTTCATCCAAACCAGTCCAAACCGGCTGAATCCCACCCGGTCCACTTTCAGCTGATCGTCGGAGCTACCGGTTTGTCCGAACCACTCCGAACTGGCTGAATTCCAACCGGTTCACTTTCAGCTGATCGTCGGACCTACCGGTTTGTCCGAACCACTCCGAACTGGCTGAATCCCACCCGGTTAGCTCTCAGCTGATTGTCGGAGCTACCAGTTCATCCAAACCACTCCGAACTGGCTGAATCCCACCCGGTTCACTTTCAGCTGAACGTCGGAGCTACCGGTTTGTCCGAACCACTCCGAACTGGCTGAATCCCACCCGGTTAGCTCTCAGCTGATTGTCGGAGCTACCAGTTTATCCGAACCACTCCGAACTGGCTGAATCCCACCTGGTTCACTTTCAGCTGAACGTCGGAGCTACCGGTTTGTCCGAACCACTCCGAACTGGCTGAATCCCACCCGGTTAGCTCTCAGCTGATTGTCGGAGCTACCAGTTTATCCGAACCACTCCAAACTGGCTGAATCCCACCCGGTTCACTTTCAGCTGAACGTCTGAGCTACCGGTTTGTCCGAACCTGCTGAATCCCAACCCTTCTGGTGGGGGGGGGGAGGGAGTCAACGATGACCTTCACAAAGAATTCAGAATAACTCCTCCTGCCCAAAGACCCAAGTCCAAAGCTCACCTCCCCATTGGCCGTCTCCAACTCCAAGAGTCTGCCTTGGTGACGATTCTGAAGGCACGCCAACAGCGTCGAAGGATCCCAAACTGTGTCGGGGACGCAAGCGGAAGACGGATGGTTGGGGCTGCAGGCAAATGGCATTCTGGGTTAGAAACCAGAACCTTAATCTAGAAAGAGGATTCGCTGGTTGGGGAATTCTGGGAGTTGGAGTCCGGACATCTTCAAGTGGCCAAGCTTGAGAAACACTGCATTCTAGCACTTCTCCTACGGAGAACTCCGACAGTGGTTCACGGAAGAATCGTCTTGCGGCCAAACGGGTGACAAACCAATTCAACCAGTTGAAACAGAAGACAACACAAAGATAGCCTGAATTTTGGGTTACCTGCAAGCAGGACCCCCCATCTGATGATCCAGGGAGGGGATTTGGAAAGGCACGGAAAGATCAACCAAGTTGGATTTTTCTAAGAGCTTGGTATCTGTAAGACAGGAAAGAAAACCTCAGCTATGAGAACAAAGAGATAAAACCTTGTCAGAATGGCAAGCAACATTCAATAAATTTGTTTGGAAGGAGAAAAAACCGAGAGTAAAGATGAAGATTATGCAAGATACTCGTGGAAGAGGTGGCCTCAGACTCCCAAACCTTCGATTGTATTATGAAGCTGCGGTATTGACGCATGTAGCAGATTGGTTTGGGAAAACAAAGACTGATTTGTTGAATATAGAAGGCCATGACCTTGTTCTGGGATGGCATGCATATCTTTTTTATGAAGATAGGGTGGATAAAGTGTTTAACAATCATGTTCTCCGAAGTGCCTTGATGAGAATATGGAAGAAGCACCGGCCTAATTGGGATTATAAAATACCGCTTTGGTTGGATCTTGCAGACACTATGTGGATTACAAACACTAAGTCACTCGGGGGGTGTTTATATAAAGACGTGTTTATTGCTGATGGGGTCGAATGGCAGTTGAAAACTTTGGAACAATTGTTGGAAGAAGGAATTACTTTAAATTGGTTACATTACATACAGTTACAGAAGAGATGGAAAGAAGATCGCAGGGTCGGTTTTATGGATAAAGAAGTGGAACTGATCAAGCAGATAAAAGAGACTGGCCCAAAACATGTTAAAAGAATATATAATGTACTGTTAGAAAGGGATTCAGAAAGTGAATTGGTCAAGGATTGCATGATTAAATGGGCTCAGAACTTTGATGAATCGGTTATGTTGGATACGTGGGAAAAAATATGGGTTCAGAATGTTAAATTTACGCAGTCACAAAATTTAAGGGAGAACTTTTATAAAATGTTTTATAGATGGTATTTGGATCCTAAGAAATTATCATGTATGTATCCTAATAGTCAACCAAAATGCTGGAGATGCGGGTGTTTAGATGCTACTTTTTTTCACGTATGGTGGACTTGCAATGAGGTTAAAGCTTTTTGGGTAAAAATATGGTGGGTTATGCAAAATGTATTTAAGAAAAGAATACAATTTACTCCGCAAATGTTTGTATTGGGTATAATTAAGGATTTTACTAAAGGGGAAACAAAATTGGTTTTGTATATGGTTACAGCAGCTAGGTTGTTGATTGCTCAACACTGGAAGAAAGATTTTTTTACCGACAATTGATCAATGGATTCAGAAAGTGGCGGGGTTTACGGAAATGGCAAAAATGTCAGCTTTCTTAAAAGATCAGAAGCAGGAGAATTATACACAGGAATGGGCAAAATGGATTGATTATATACAGAATAAATACCAGACTAGGAAGTACTATGTAGCTTTTAGGCAAGAATGTTTAGATTGACAGGTGAACAGAGTAAATAATATTTGGGATGTTTGGAATTATTAGAGTGGTGTATAGCGGAAGTCAGGGGAGTGGGTTTGAATGGAGGTGGGGGAGGGTTAGGGTGGAGGGTGGGGAAATATATATGTATGATTAATCTAGAGATGGGAATAATGGGAAACGGTTATTTTAAGAGAAATTTATATCATTTATTTATTTTATTTTATTAAATTTATACCCTGCCCTTCTCCTTGTTAGGACCCAGGGCGGCGCACAGGCATTATTAAAACCACAAAAATACAATAAATATCAATTTAAAATATATTAAATTGATATTTAATCATGATTTATATATGTTTAATTAATTTAGAAGATGGCGTTAATGGGATATTGTTACATTAAGAGAAATTCATATTATGTTTGTTGGGAGGTGAGGGGGTATAATATCTGAATGAGAAATTTATTTTAAGACGGGGGGAGGGGAGGGGGTATAGTATTTGTATGTGATTTATGTTATATGTTGGGGGGGTAAAAAGGGGGGGAAATTGTTTGAATAAAACTTTTTCAATTAAAAAAAAAAGAGAACAAAGAGAAAAGTAACGATTAACATCATCATCATCATCATCATCATCATCATCATCATCATCATCATCATCATTATTATTATTATTATTATTATTATTATTATTAATTATTATTATTCTGTGGTTAATCTTGGGTGAGATTCAGAGCCTTTGGGGCTGGTTGGGAGCTCAACAGCTCGAGTCCTAACCAAGGACCCAGGAACTGTTCAGGTAATAATAATAATAACAACAACAAGAACAACAAACATTTATCTGGAATAGTGCTTGACCAGGGGGTTGGACTAGATAGCCTCTGAGGTCTCTTTCAACTCAGGTTTTCCTGGGCCAATCACCAGGAGAGGGGGAGTTCTAGTCCCGCCTTAGGCATGAAAGCCAACTGGGTGACTTTGGGCCAATCACCAGGAGAGGGTGAGTTCTAGTCCCGCCTTAGGCATGAAAGCCAACTGGGTGACTTTGGGCCAATCACCAGGAGAGGGGGAGTTCTAGTCCCGCCTTAGGCATGAAAGCCAACTGGGTGACTTTGGGCCAATCACCAGGAGAGGGGGAGTTCTAGTCCTGCCTTAGGCATGAAAGCCAACTGGGTGACTTTGGGCCAATCACCAGGAGAGGGGGAGTTCTAGTCCTGCCTTAGGCATGAAAGCCAACTGGGTGACTTTGGGCCAATCACCAGGAGATGGGAAGTTCTAGTCCCGCCTTAGCCATGAAAGCCAACTGGGTGACTTTGGGCCAATCACCAGGAGAGGGGGAGTTCTAGTCCCGTGTTAAATATTAATATTTAAATATTGGGTTTTAGCACGGGTTTATTAATTTAATATATTTTAACTGATATTTATTGTATCTGGTGTTTTTAAATGATGCCTGTGCGCCGCCCTGGGTCCTAACAAGGAGAAGGGCGGGGTATAAATTTAATAAAATGAATAAAAAATAAATAAATTAGGCATGAAAGCCAACTGGGTGACTTTGGGCCAATCACCAGGAGACGGGGAGTTCTAGTCCCGCCTTAGGCATGAAAGCCAGCTGGGTGACTTTGGGCCAATCACCTAGGAAGTGAGCAATGGCAAACCACAACTGAAAACCTCGCCGTTCACCAGGCGTCAACGCTGACTTAAAGGCTGACACAAAAAACTATTTCGGCTGCCATCAATGAACCCTGGAAAGCTACTCAAGTCACGTTGGACCCGCCAGCCGTATCGCTCCATTAAGCAATCAGAGGTGAGTCCAATTAACAGCCGTCAAGAACACGGTAAGAGTTCAGCTGCCTAATGGGCCGAATATAATGACTACAGGATTACACCTGTTACAAGTCATTACACGCAAGGGATCCCACAGCTTACTGTCACGCCACGTCCACCGCGGTTTTCTAAGGGCTGCAACCCGGACCCTCTTGGAGGTCCAACTCAACGGTTGACTTTGCGTCTTCGTCCTTGCGTTTCCTATCGTTATGCGAACGGGATCAGCAAGATGTTAAGGGCTTCCCTTTAGCTTATAATGCCTTTTTTCCAATGCTTTAGAATGGAACGGAATAGGAATAGAAAAGAGAAGAAAATGAATAGAATAGAGTAGAACAGAATAGGAATGGACTAGGACTAGGACTAAGAATTAGAGTAGAGTAGAGTAGAATAGGAATAAGAATAGAATAGAGAGGAGAGGACTAGAATAGAATAGAATAGAAATAGAAAAGGAATGAAATAGGAATAAGAATTAGAGTAGAGTAGAATAGAATAGAATAAGAGTAGAGTAGAGTAGAGTAGAGCAGAGTAGAACAGAACAGAAAGGAATAAGAATTAAGAGTAGAGTAGAGTAGAGTAGAACAGAATGGAATAGAAATAGGAATAAGAATTAAGAGTAGAGTACAATAGAGTAGAGTAGAGTAGAACAGAACAGAACGGAATAGGAATAAGAATTTAGAGTAGAGTAGAGTAGAGTAGAGTAGAACAGAACAGAACAGAATAGGAATAAGAATTAAGAGTAGAGTAGAGTAGAACAGAACGGAATGGAAATAGGAATAAGAATTAAGAGTAGAGTACAATAGAGTAGAGTAGAACAGAACAGAAAGGAATAGGAATAAGAATTAAGAGTAGAGTAGAGTAGAGTAGAACAGAACAGAAAGGAATAGGAATAAGAATTAAGAGTAGAGTAGAGTAGAGTAGAACAGAACAGAACAGAATAGGAATAAGAATTAAGAGTAGAGTAGAACAGAACGGAATAAGAATTACAGTAAGTAGTAGAATAGAATAGAAAATGAATGAATTAGGAATAAGATTCTTATATAAATGAATCCTGCTGAATTACCGTATTTTTCAGAGTATAAGACGCACCTTTTCCACCCTTAAAAAGAGGGTAAAAATCTGGGTGCGTCTTATACACTGAATACTGCATTTTTGGCCCTTTAAACTGTGCTCTGCGCATCCCGTTTTTCGCAAAAACAGACACGCAGAGGGTTTGGGAGGCCTGCAAAGTGCCGTTTTTTGCCCTCCCCCAGCCCCCAGGAGCACTCTACAAAGCCTATGCATGCTGGGTTTTTTGCAAAAAAATGGGCCCATTTTCGTGAAAAACAGGGCATTTTTTTCTCATTTTTGCCCCCCACTAGCCACTCTCAAAACTCTCTGCATGCCCCGTTTTTCACAAAAAAACCTGAGGATTTGGGGGGCCTGCAGAGTGCTTTTTTAAAAAAAATTACCTCTTCAAAATCTGGGTGCGTCTTATACTCCGGTGCGTCTTATAGCCCGAAAAATACGGTTATTTCCTTGAGTGCCAGTTGGAACTAACAAAATCTCATGTATATTTTCCCCTGCTCCCGCCTTCCAAGCTGACCTTTTAAACTTCGCATTACTCAGCAGAAAAATTGGGAGTGGAATCATTTCCTGTTTTGCTTCTCAAAGCATGTGCGGCTTTGTCCAAAAAGGGAACTCTCCAAGGGGTTGCAAAGAAACGCACACTTCCTTCTGTTTCTCGCAGAATGACAATGTTGGCGCTCAAGCGAAGACTGGCTGTTTGTTTTTAGCTCTTGGTCTTGTTTTGTTTTTACAGTTTATTTGCACGATTTCCTTGATGCTTTGTGAACAAGTGTGTTTGTCTCGGTTAATTGCTTACCTATTAATGCTTTCCCAGCTCCCAAATTCTACTTTTATTATCCAGCTGTTTTATCAAACGAATCCCATGCTCAAAAGTGTCTTCCTTCTCTTTTATCTTTCGTGTCCATCTATCCATTTCTGCGCAATCTAATAGATAGATAGATAGATAGATAGATAGATAGATAGATAGATAGATAGATAGATAGATAGATAGATAGATAGATAGATAGATAGATAATTGTTTCCACAACTTCCTGTAAGGGCCCCATTTAAGGGAGGAGACATGCTGTTTCCCTCTCTGCCTGTCGGCTCATCACCAGAGACCATCTAGACAGAGAACCATTTTTTAGTTACGTTGTATAATATTTTTAGATATGTGTTAGTTTTTATGAGCTGATCAATAAATTTAAATTTTGAGAGACCAAGATAGATCTATTTCGAACTGATGAGAGCTAATAAGCTCGAAATAGATCTATCTTGGTCTCTCAAAATTTAAATTTATTGATCAGCTCATAAAAACTAACATATATATAGCTGATTGATATAGCTGATCAATAAATTAAATTAGAAGAGACCAGGATAGATCTATTTCGAGCTTATTAGCTCTCATCAGCTGGCCATACCCCTTACTGGGATTCGAACCGGAGCTATGTTGCATGTAAGGCGAGAGGCCTCACACTTAAGCCAAACCAGTTCCCCTATTACATCAGCTTAGACAGGGTATAAGGGTATATATATATGCTGGCATTGCTGGCTTCGGGGATTTTCCCGTGTATAAGGCATAGAAATTTCTATGCCTTATACACGGGAAAATCCCCGAAGCCAGCAATGCCAGCATACCTACACCCGTGAAAATCTATGAAAACAAATATATATATACATATACACACACAATACAATACAATACAATACAATACAATACAATACAATAGCAGAGTTGGAAGGGACCTTGGAGGTCTTCTAGTCCAACCCCCTGCGTAGGCAGGAAGCCCTATACCGTTTCAGACAAATGGCTCTCCAACATCTTCTTAAAGACTTCCAGTCCTCTTCTCTTCTCTATTCTTTATTCTCTCCCCTTCTTTCTTCTCTTCTCCTCTCTTCTCTTCTCTTCCTCTATTCTTCCCTCTTCTTTTCCCGTCTCTTCTCTCTTCTCTTCTCTATTCTCCCCTCTTCCTTTCTCTTCTCCTTTCTCTTCTCCCTTCTCTTCTCTATTCTCATCTTCTCTCAACACAATACAATAGCAGAGTTGGAAGGGACCTTGGAGGTCTTCTAGTCCAACCCCCTGGGTAGGCAGGAACCTTATACCATTTCAGACAAATGGCTGTCCAACATCTTCTTAAAGACTTCCAGGGTGTGTGTGTGTGTGTGTGTGTGTGTGTGTGTGTGTGTGTGTGTGTGTATATATATATATATATATATATATATATATATATATATATATATATATATGAAATCTACGAAAACATATATATATTTAATATATATATATATATTAAAATTACTTCTTCTTCTCCCTTATTTTTCCAATACTGTGCAAATACAATTATTTGTATATTATACTCTTCAAGGAATATAATAGGAGTAACAGCTCAAAAGTGGCAGCTTCTTGGATTGTATTCGAATGCAGGGCATCCTTGACTTACGAACGTTCGTTTAGTGACCGTTCGGAGTTACGACAGCGCTGAGAAAAGCGACTTAGGACCGTTTTTCCCCACTCATGACCGCTGCAGCATCCGCAGGGTCCGGTGGTCAACATTCACCCACTTGGCAAGTGGCTCGTATTTATGACGGTTCCAGCAAATAAAAGTCGTACAATGGCGCAACGTTCCACCGAACTAATGTTTCACTTAGCCACTGACTCACATTTATGACGGTCGCAGTGTCCTGAGGGCACGCGATCCCCTGTTTTGCGACCTCCTGATGAGCAACCGGTTTACTAAATGAACAACTGCAGTGATTCACTTAACGACTGAGAAAGGGAAGGTCGTGAAAAGGGGGCAAAACTCACTGAAGAGACGTCTCCCTTAGCCGCAGGAATTTTGGGCTCAATGGAGGTTTGTAAGCCTGCCTGTACAGGGAGTCCTCGATTTGCAACCGTTCAAAGTTACAACGGCACTGAAAATAAATTGATTTATGATTGGTCCCCTGCACTGGAGACAGAATACAAAGCTGTCTTTGTAACCGGTCAAATGTCCTTTCCTTTTTCTTTTTTTTGCAAAATGGGTTTTTTTTCTGCCCCCTGACTTGGTGCCGAGATAAAACTATGGATAATTAAGGATATTTTTAAAAGAACTGGGGAGAAAGCCAGAGGTTGCAAATCAACATTTTATTGCATTTCTTAAAATTTGCACACTGGGGAAAATAAAAGCCGGAAAGTAGTTTGGATAGATAAAACAGGCTCTAAAAAACCCCCAGAGTTTCCCACGGCAACCAAAATAATCCCAGCTCTTAGGACCCCTCCTCTCTCTGCAGATGGCCGAGTTTGCGCCTTGAATGCCAATGCCTGGCTTTTTAAAAAAAGACGTTTTTCATTTATTTCCGTTCCCTAAAATGGGGCCGAATCACAACTGCCTCACTTAGAAACGGTGGATTCCGAAGTCGTCGTAAGGCGAGGACTCCCCTCCTGCCCCCACCCCCACCCCCGTTCGTGCGTGCGCAATCCCTACGTATTTCGGGGTGCAAAATTTGTGCCACGCTTTCTGCATTGTCTGTATCTCCCTGGGCACAAAGGATGACGCGACAGGGGAGGGGTCCAAATTGCAGATACAGAGTTGGAAGGGGCCTTGAAGGTCATCTAGTCCAACCCCTGCCCTCCCTCGCCCAACAGGAGACCCTACCTACACCATTTCTGACAGGCGGCGTATGGGTTTGGGACGGGCACAAGGGGCTGTCAGCCTTGTGCGTTTGTGTGTGTGTGTGTGTGTAACACAGAGTTGCACCAGCAACTCTGAGTCTTGGGGTCCCGGCTGGCTGCGCCCTCTGCACATGCTCTCTCTCCTGGAGGGGGATGCGGCCCCTTTTTCGCCCCCTCCTCCCAATGGCAGGCAGCCTCTGGGCTCGTGCAGAGCGCTGCCCGACCCCTGCAACATCTCCCTTCCAACAATGCCGCCTCTGGGCCAGTGCAGAGCGCCCTCGAGCCCCCCCCCCGTTTCCCCCCCCTCCCTATCCTCCGGCATGGTAGCCTCTGGGCGCGTGCAAAGCGCCCCTCAACGTCTCCCCTTCAACTTCTCCCCTGCAGCAATGCAACCTCTGGGCGCGTGCAGAGCGCTTCGCAGCCCCTTCCCCGTTTTCCCTCCAGCAACGCCGTCTCTGGGCCAGTGCAGAGCGCCCTCGAGGCCCCTTTAACGCCCTAAACCCTCCGGCGGGGCAGCCTCTGGGCGCGGGCAAAGCGCCCCCCCCCCGAGTCTCCCCTCCAGCCACGCAACCTCTGGGCGCGTGCAGAGCGCCCCTTCGCCATTTCCCCTCCAGCAATGCAACTACCGAGCCAGCGCAGAGCGCCCCGTTTTTCTCCCTACCCTCCGGCAAGGCAGCCTCTGAGCGCGTGCAAAGCGCAGCGCCTCGCCTCCCCTCCCCTCTTCAACGTCTCTTCCAGCAATGCAACCTCTGGGCGCGTGCAGAGCGCCGCTCGGCCCCCTTTCCTCGTCTCCCCTCCGGCAATGCAACCTCTGGGCGCGTGCAGAGCGCTTCCCGGCCCCCTTTCCTCGTCTCCCCTCCGGCAATGCAACCTCTGGGCGCGTGCAGAGCGCCGCTGGGCCCCCTTTCCCCTGGCGGCCCCTCGACTCACAGGCTTGCAGCAGATCCGAGAAGCGAGCCTTCTGCGCCCGGTCGCGCTGCTGCAGCTGCCGGGCGATGTGGCTCTTCCAGCAGCGGCGGCGGCGGCGGCAACACGAGCCTCCCTCGGCCATGGCCGGCCCTGGCGCTGCCCGGAGGTCCCAGCGGGCCCGGGACGGGGAGGAGGAGGAGGAGGGAAGTCCCCGTGACGTCACCGGGAGGGGCGGGGCCAGAAGGGGGAATCCCAGCGCTCGTCGCCTTCGCCAACGTGGCGCCCGCTGCACCTCGCCGCCCCTCTGCAGCTCGTGGCATGGACGCGTATGTGTGTGTGTGTGTGTGTGTGTGTGTGTGTTTCCTTGTACCCCCTTCCCGGCCCACGAAGCGGGGTCCACTTTTGGGGAGTGGGGGCAGAGCCGTCTTTACACCATTTTGGGCCCCTGGGCATAGAAAGAGTGCTGCCCCCCCCCCCCCGCAGGAATACAAAATAAATGGTTGATAATATTAAAAATAATGTATTATTTATTTTATTGTCACTATACTAATTTCAACAAAATTGTTGTTAAAACATGCTGTACAGCTGCAACTGTAATCATAGCCTTTGATGAGGGGCCCCCAGGCACGGCTTATAGAGGGCCCCCAGGTTTATGAGTCCAATTTACAAATGGGCCGAGTTACTTCATTTCACTACAATGCCCGTAGAACAGCTAGGGAGAAACAGGAGGGGAGGATTTTTTCTAACCGGCCAAGACAAGGACATACAGGGAAAACAGGTTTTATTTACCCATCAGCCACAGGCATTGCTATTCCGGGCCCAAAATTTCCTTAACTTGCGATGAAGCTTTTCTTTGAAGGGAAAAATAATTATAGGGATTAAACCTCAATCTACAGAATGTGGTAAATGACATTCCTGAACATTGGTCCAGGTTCGAGGTTGGAAGTAATTGATAAACTTAAAGGGCCCGTTCGCATATAAACACAAAATTATGAGATTTTTATCAAATAATACTAAATTTTATACGGGTTTTCCGAAACCCTACAACATATTCGCATGGGGCCCCTATGATCGTGGGCCCCCGGGCAAATGCCCAACGGGCCTATGCGTTAAGACGGCATTGAGTGGGGGGAAATGCTGGGCGCCCCCCTGCCCCGGCATCCCTCAGCCCGCCATGGCTCTTTGCGTTGGTTTGCCCAACAGATCCCGCGTCCTCTGATTGGCCGACTGTACCAAACACATTGATGGAAGGGAATCTTTCGGGCCCAGAGAGGGTGAGATGGGGGGGGGGGCTGCTTGGTGGTCTCTGAGCTGGGTGGTTTTCTTGGAGACGTTTCACCACCCAAGTAGGGAACATCATCAGTGTTAGAAGGGAGGGACGTTTGCAGGGCGAATGAGGAGGAGGAGAATGAAGAGGAGGACTGTGGGGGTCCTTGGTGCTCTCTGAACATGGTGTTTTTCTTGTAGACGTTTCATGACCCAACTAGGGAACATCATCAGTGCTAGAAGGGAATTGAGTTTTCAAGGAGGGGGGGTGGAAAGAGGAGGAGGAAGAGGAATAATGTGGCGTCCTTGGCGATCTCTGAGCTGGGTATTTTTCTTGGAGACCTTTTACGACCCAACTAGGGAACATCATCAGTGCTAGAGGAGGGAGAGAAGGAGGAGGTCAATGGGCCCTCGGTGTGCTGTGGGCTTGGTGGTTTTCTTGCAGATGTTCGATGACCCAACTAGATAACGTTATCAGTACTAAAAGGGAGGGAGATTTGCAGAGAGGAATGGGGAAGAGGAGGAAGAATAAGGCGTCCTTGGTCTCTGAGTTGGGTGGTTTTCTTGGAGACATTTCATGGCCCAGCTAGGGAACATCATCAGCAATAGGGGTGGGGTGGGGAGGAGGTCTATGGGCCCTTGGTTTGCTGTGGGCTTGAAATAAACATTTTACCACCGGTATAGGATTCCTTAGTTTGTGTTTCCAAGCTTAGATGAAGGCCCTGGCTATAATCCCTGCAATGCCAGCTTGGTTGAGGATAAATTATGTTCTGATCAGCTTCTCTTCCATGCTCAGGTACTTCATTGCATAAGATTTATTTTCTTCTTTACAGAAGCTGAAAGAGCCAAAAACCTGCTGTGTGTATGTATATGCTGCATTTCGATGGGTCTTTGGCCGCTGTTAGGAGCAGACTTTAGCAGTGTTAGGTAGTCAATATATCATACCCTGATGACAAATGGCCATTATTGTGGCTTTCAGGCTGTTGGAATGCAATTAGAGGCTGTCATTGGAGACTGTAATTATCTCCACTATAAGAGGAAGTCAGTTTCAGATTGTTATTGAAGAGCCACCAGCTAATAAACAATGAGTTATATAATAAGAGCAACGGAATAATTATAGACGATCTGTTTACATAGGTGTATGCATAGATGCATGGATGTTTGGAATAGACAATGGATGCCATTAGGTGGTGATGTTTAAGCAAGACGTGTCTGAAGAAGAAGATAGATCAAATATGGAATATTAGAGGAGAATTCTGGTGTAAGGATATTAAGATACATAGTGAATCTTTTGATTTAAAACCTATAAAACGAGATTATCCATGAATAATGATGGTTCTAGAAATGCGCAAGAGTTATGGGTAACCAGTCGACATACTTTGCAAAGGATACAATGCAGAATGATGATTTTTCCTTTTTTATTTATTTATTTATTTATTTATTTATTTATTTATTTATTTATTTATTTATTTATTTATTTATTTATTTATTTATTTATTTATTTAGACTTATTAACCGCCCCCTCTCCCCGAAGGGACATATACATATAACAATAATAAATAATTAAAACTATTATTAAATACTAACACCCTGTGCTAAAATATACCCCTTTAAAAACTATACCTATAAAACCCAATTAAATAATTTCTCTGACTAAAAACTAAAGGCTAGGTACGGTAGGTTAGGCCAGGCCGGCCTGCTGAAAAAGATAGGTCTTTAATTGCTGACGGAAGGAGCGGAGGTCCGTAGTAGATCTAAGTTCGGGGGGAAGGTCGTTCCAGAGGGTCAGGCCCACCACAGAGGAGGCCCTTCCCCTGGGCGTCGCCCGCTGGCATTGCCTAGTGGACGGCACCCGGAGAAGTCCCTCTCTGTGGGAGCGAATCGGCCGAAGGGATGTGTGGGGTAGGATACGATCCCGCAGATAACTAGGTCCCGTGCCGTGGAGCGCTTTGAAGATAGTAATCAACACTATATTGTATTTTTGTTTTATTAAAAAATAAATAAATTTTTTTCCAAAAAAAAAGAAAAGAGGAAGTCAGCAGAAGGCAATCACGCTCTCTGCTGGATTGTGTCTCTTTGCTGATATCTCTACTGTTTGTTATCTGCTCGTGTGCCGCGACTGACTATTTGAAGAAGGAAGAATCGTTAATTGCTGACTGTAAGCAATTGTTAGTTTGTTAAGGACTTTGTTTAGACTAACTACCAACCATCCCTGCTTGTGAAGCATTAGTTTGGTTTTACAACACCAGTAAAGCTCATTGTTTTTTTTACTACTAACAGTGTCTGGATTACTATTTGTGTGTTTAGTAGCAAAGTTTCTTCAGCTGCATATTCCAC
The DNA here is from genome assembly GCA_039707465.1 of Rhabdophis nuchalis. Taxonomy (NCBI): domain Eukaryota; kingdom Metazoa; phylum Chordata; class Lepidosauria; order Squamata; family Natricidae; genus Rhabdophis; species Rhabdophis nuchalis. Next base: position 66,186,147 of record CM077649.1, read on the forward strand.
TTTCCCAACGGAGAGACCCCCCAACAGCCGCTTATCTTCTGTTCTGTGTTCTGCGGTGGGCGATGGATCCATATGCCAGCAGCTGAGCGTTAATTGGAAATTTAACAGCGTAAATCACAGAAGCTGGTTTCAAACGGATGCAGTTGGATGGCAGGTTGTAATTGGCATGTAATTCTTGTATGCTAATTGAACGGGGTGATTTCTCTTGCTGTCAATAGACGTGATCCAGAAACACCAGTGGGAAAATGTGGCCCGCTGTGGTTAACACAATAGAAATGCCGAGGTGGCGCCGTGGTTAGAGCGCAAGTACCGCAGGTTACTTCAGCTGACTGCCGGCTGCAGTTCGGCAGTTCGATCCTGACCGGCTCAAGGTTGACTCAGCCTTCCGTCCTTCCGAGGTGGGTCAGATGAGGACTCAGATTGTTGGGGGAAATATACTGACTCTCTAAAGTGCTATTCTGCTATTCCAAGTCAGATCTGTTCATCCAAGTTTAATCAACTTTATATCAGGTAATTCAGCTATAAAAGTTTCTGGCTTCCCCAGCATTCTGTAGTTCTGAGCTTGCCACCCTAAAAACAATGCAGGCACAATTACATTTCAGTTAAATACACGTAGTCCTCGACATATGACCACATTGAGGCAACATTTCTGCTGCTAAGTTGTTAAGAGTTGTTAAGTGAATTTTGCCCGATTTTACGACCTTTCTTGCCACCGTGGTTAAATGAATCACTGCCATTGTTAAGTTACTCACACGGTTGTTAAGTGAATCCGGCTTCCCCATTGATTTTGCTGGTCAAAAAGTCCCAACCATCGTAAATATGAATCAGTTGCTAAACGCCTGATCATGTGACCGTGGGGATGCTGCAATGGTCATAAGTGTGAAAAATGGTCGTAAGTCACTTCTTTCCAGTGCCGCTGTTAACTTTGAAGGGTCACTAAATGAGCTGTTGTAAGTCGAGAACTATCTGCAGCGGCTTCCCAACGAGGCACTTTTTGGAAAGTAACTTCGCAAAACCACTAAATGAACGGTTGTAACTCCAGGACGGCCTCTTGTCCCGAGAAGATTGGCTGAGATTCGCTACCATAATACATTTTTTTATTCCGTGTTCCCCTTTCTGTGCTTTGGTTTTATTTTATTTATTTTAAGAGCTCACCGACTGCAAAGCAAACGTCGTTTTTAAACTTTGTCCTCTTAAGCTCCACTTTCACTTTTGCTCCATTGCGTTGGGGGCCTTCAACTCGCAACAAGGCGGAAGGGCCTCCGTCACACCCGACAACGGCATCTGTTTACGCCCGCGTTATGTTTTCAAGCGTCTTATGTAGAGACATTTAATCTCACGTCAACCCTGCAGCTCAGGGCAGGCGGCCCATCCTCTTCCCCAGGCGCTCAGAGGACGACGGATCAAGACAGCAAAAGCCAAGGCAAAAAAGGCACGAGGGAGAGGGAGGGAGGCAGGAGGGAGGTGTGTGTGTGTGTGTGTGTGTGTGTGTGTGTGTATACACACTGATGTGGGCGGAGCAGCCTCCTGGCTTTTTCTACCCAGCCATTTTTTAGACCTTCTGGTTCATTTGGGAGCTTTTTCCAGCCCATTTTTGAGGCATTTTAGCCCATTTTGGGGGCTTTTTTCAGCCCATCTTAGGGGCTATTTTCAGTGCGTTTTGAGGCATTTTTCAGCCCATTTTGGGGGCTTTTTTCAGCCCATCTTAGGGGCTATTTTCAGTGCGTTTTGAGGCATTTTTCAGTCCATCTTGGGGGCTTTTTTTCAGCCTGTTTTTGAGGCATTTATGACCCATTTTGGGGACTTTTTTCCAGCCCGTTTTTGAGGCATTTTCCAGACCATTTGGGGGGCTTTTTTCCAGCCTGTTTTTGAGGCATTTTTCAGCCCATTTTGGGGGCTTTTTTCCAGCCTGTTTTTGAGGCATTTTTCAGGCCATTTTGGGGGGTTTTTTCCCAGCCCGTTTTTGAGGCATTTTTCAGCCCATTTTGGGGGCTTTTTTCCAGCCTGTTTTTGAGGCATTTTTCAGGCCATTTTGGGGTTTTTTTCCCCAGCCCGTTTTTGAGGCATTTTTCAGCCCATTTTGGGGGCTTTTTTCCAGCCTGTTTTTGAGGCATTTTTCAGCCCATTTTGGGGGGGGGGGTTTCCAGCCTGTTTTTGAGGCATTTTTCAGGCCATTTTGGGGACTTTTTTCCAGCCCGTTTTTGAGGCATTTTTCAGCCCATTTTGGGGACTTTTTTCCAGCCTGTTTTTGAGGCATTTTTCAGGCCATTTTGGGGGGTTTTTTCCCAGCCCGTTTTTGAGGCATTTTTCAGCCCATTTTGGGAGCTTTTTTCAGCCGGTTTTTGAGGCATCTTTGACCCATTTTGGGAGGCTTTATTGGCCTGTTTTGAGGCTTTTTCCAGCCTGTTTTGAGGAGTTTTTTTGGTTTGCTTTTTAAGCTTTTTCCCGCCTCTTTTGGGGGACCATTTGTGAGGCTTTTTTTGGCCCGTTTTTGAGGCTTTTGTGACTCATTTTGGGGGGAGGGGACATTTCACCCATTTTTATGGCTTTTCAGCTAGATTGGGGGCTTTTGGGGCCCATTTTTAGGCTATTTTGGCCTGTTTGGCGGGCTTATTTTTACCTGTTTTTGAGGCTTTTTCCTGCCCATTTTGGGAGCTTTATTTGCTTGCTTTTTAGGCTTTTTCAGTACTTGGAGTGGGGGGAACAGGCTGAAAGAAGCCTCAAAAACATGCCAAAAATCCTCAAAAATGGGCTGAAAAAAGCCTAAAACACAGTCCAAAAAAGGCTGAAAAAAAGCCCCAAAACAGGGAGCGCGGAGGCCAAAAAATGGTTGGGGCTTTGGCAATATTCGGTCTATAAGACGCACAGACATTTTCACTCCCTTTTGGGAGGCCAAAAAGTGCGTCTTACGGTCCCAAAAACATGGTAAATTTCAGTGGGTTTTGATGGAACTTGCAACGATGTGTGGCCAATGTCACAAACCTCCCGAGGTAATGAAAATTGGAGAGCGAGAGGCCCTTAAAACAACGAGGACGCGATCTTGAGAAAACCACATTGGCCAGGAGTTTTCCTGCAGAGGGCAGACCGAGACAGCAAGTCGCTCTTTTATTAGCTGGATAAATTCTCATTTTAATTCCTGCTGGAACAAAAACTTGGAAGACGCCAAGGGGAACAGCCGAAGGAGATCCCTCCAGGGTTTTGGGAATGTCAGGCAGATGCACATCAACTGGGAATGCAAATAATGGTCAAAAATAGGAGGGGGGGAATGAAACCCTCCCCCACTTTATTTGAAGACTGGAGTGTCCAAGCCAAGAAACGGGATATTTTATATGCAACGGCAGACGATTCCACGGGGAAAAATAAGAGGTCACTGGATCTAGGTGGCGAAAGTGACGTCCATTCTGGATTTCCCAGCTCTGGAGGTGGACATGGCGCTTTTCAGTTCCGGGCTTTTCACGTAGGGAAGATTTCTTTGATTTTCCACCGCAATGGCGATTTTGGACTTTTGGAGCCTCCTGGAGGAAGAGCTTCTCATGTCGCTACGTGACCGTTTCATGCCGGTCTTGGAGGATCTGCCCCTCAGGGATCTCTAGAAGAGACCGGGGGGGGGGAGGGGGGGGATAGGATTACTGTAACCCAGAAATGGGCAACTATGGTCCCATTAAGACCCGTGAACTTCAACTCCCAGAATTCCTGAGCTAAATATGGCCTCTTTATGACCCGTGGACTTCAACTCCCAGAATTCCTGAGCTAAATATGGCCTCTTTATGACCCGTGGACTTCAACTCCCAGAATTCCTGAGCTAAACATGGCCTCTTTATGACCCGTGGACTTCAACTCCCAGAATTCCTGAGCTAAACATGGCCTCTTTATGACCCGTGGACTTCAACTCCCAGAATTCCTGAGCTAAACATGGCCTCTTTATGACCCGTGAACTTCAACTCCCAGAATTCCTGAGCTAAATATGGCCTCTTTATGACCCACGGACTTCAACTCCCAGAATTCCTGAGCTAAATATGGCCCCTTTACGACTCATGGACTTCAACTCCCAGAATTCCTGAACTAAATATGGCCCCTTTATGACCCGTGAACTTCAACTCCCAGAATTCCTGAGCTAAATATGGCCCCTTTACTAATATATATTTGCTAATATATATTGCAAGTCTATCTATGATATGCGGTACACGGAATAAATAAATAAATATTATTTTTGAGGTAGGGGCAGAAGCCTCCCTTCCCTTAGAAATTCCCAATTATGGCTGTAAGTTAAGCATTGCTTGTAAGAACCTACAGGTAATCTTCAACTTATGACCACGACTGAGCCTAAAATTTCTGCGAGAGACTTGTTAAGTGAGGTTTTGCTCCACTTTAGGACCTTTCTGCCCAGCGTTGTTAAGTGAACACTGCAGTTATTAAATGAGTAACATGGTTGTTAAGTGAATCGGCCTTCACCCATGGACGTTGCTGATCAGAAGGTCGCAAAAGGGGACCCCAAGACAATGCAACCGTCATAAATACGAGCCCGTTGCCAAGCGCCTGGATTTGGATCACGTGACCACGGGAACGCTGCAACGGTCGTAAGTGTGAAAAACGGCCATGCCTCTTTTTTCAGCGCTGTTGTAACTTCAAACAGTCACTAAATGAACAGTTGTAACTCGAGGACCGCCTGTACAAGGGTTCTCCAGCATTTGCCTTCAGAAAGGCTGGTCAGTGGGGGGTGAATTAGTGGGGAAGAGCACCCCATAATAAGCGGTCGGTTCTTTCCATCCACTTACTTTACTGGACGATTTTTGGGGGCGTCGTTTGGGAATGGCCACAATCCATTTAATGCTGGAAAGGAAAGAAACATCGTGAATCTTTTGGGGGTCCCACGCAGGCAAGATGTGAAGGGACCCACCCATCCCAACCTGGCATGCCCAGGATTCGAACGCGGCCCCTCCTGCCACGCCACCCTCTTATACATATATCCCTGCGCCAGGAGGAGGCCCGTTTACTCACATGGCGTCCACGTGGCGCGAGATGAAAACTCCCATTGCAAGGACGACCAGACCGGTCAGCGTGAAGAGACCGACTATGACGATGGTGGGCACTGGGGAACGAAAGAGGGAAGGACCCAGAGCAGTGGTAGGTTCTGGGCAGTATGGCCCAGTACAACCGTACCGGTAGTAGCCAGGAGCAGCGACCACCGTACCGATATGGTGGCTTATTTGGCCCACCTGCCCACCTGGGTTCCATAGCTGTTTATAATGTGACTGAACTCCGCCAAGCAGCTGGGCGTCGCAGGACGGCAGCATGCACATCCGTGCGTAGCGCACGCACCTGACTAGGATGCTCGGCCAGTGTGACGGGATCCGGAACCCACCACTGACCCAGAGGTGGGTCCCAACCGGTACGCACCGGTTCGGCAGAATCGTTAGTGGGAATGGCGACTGGGACTCTGAACCGGTAGCGACGGCTTGCTCGCCACGCCCCCTGACCCAGTTCTCCAGTCGCCACATCTTTTTTTTTTAAACTTTTTAAAATGTTCTGTGTATACACAGACCTATTTATAGGCAACTGCGCACGTGCGCAGAGCGTGCACAAAAGAGAGAAATAACAAATAATAAGCAGAAAATTGAGGGGTTGGAGGGTGGGGCAGTTGGGATGAGGGAAGAGATAAAGGATGTCAAAAATGAAATTACAGATATTACAGGTCATATGTCTAGAATTGATTTTGAACGTATGTCTTTTTTTTTGAGATTCCAGAATGTTCCTGAGTCTGACACGGAAGATTTAAGAGAACTTATGGCTACGATCTTAGCGGATTATACCAAAAAAAATAAAGAATATATTTGGGGGGACATTGATTTAATGAGTGCATCAAATTGGCAATAATGGCGGCAGAAACCCACCCCTGGAAGGACCCTGAACAGGCCTTGAGAAAGACAGACAATCCCGTTCTGCCCCAGGCTTCCTTAAAAAGAAGGAAGAAGCGGAGTCTCGGTCCTGAGAAACCCCCTTTTATTTACACGGCTGTGAATTCCCTTCATTCCCAGACAGGCTTAGCAAACAGTCTTTCTGAGGAACGTTTATCCACACGCACCTTATCTCGCTTGGAGAGCTCTCGTCTTAGGCATCAAAGCTGGCTCGGTGACTTTGGGCTAATCATTAGGAGATGGTGAGTTTTAGTCCCGTCTTAGGCATGAAGGCTAGTTGGGTGACTTTGGGCCAATCACCAGGAGACGGTGAGTTCTAGTCCTGCCTTAGGCATGAAGGCTAGTTGGGTGACTTTGGGCCAATCACCAGGAGACGGTGAGTTCTAGTCCTGTCTTAGGCATGAAGGCTAGTTGGGTGACTTTGGGCCAATCACCAGGAGACGGTGAATTCTAGTCCCGCCTTAGGCATGAAGGCTAGTTGGGTGACTTTGGGCCAATCACCAGGAGACGGTGAGTTCTAGTCCCGTCTTAGGCATGAAGGCTAGTTGGGTGACTTTGGGCCAATCACCAGGAGACGGTGAGTTCTAGTCCCGCCTTAGGCAGAAAACCCAACTGGGTTACTTTCAGCCAATCACCAGGAGGTGGTGAGTTCTAGTCCTGCCTTAGGCGTGAAAGCTGGCTGAGTGACTTTGGGCCAATCACCAGGAGACGGTGAGTTCTAGTCCCGCCTTAGGCAGAAAACCCAACTGGGTTACTTTCAGCCAATCACCAGGAGGCGGTGAGTTCTAGTCCTGCCTTAGGCATGAAGGCCAGTTGGGTGACTTTGGGCCAATCACCAGGAGATGGTGAGTTCTAGTCCCGCCTTAGGCAGAAAACCCAACTGGGTTACTTTCAGCCAATCACCAGGAGGCGGTGAGTTCTAGTCCTGCCTTAGGCATGAAGGCCAGTTGGGTGACTTTGGGCCAATCACCAGGAGATGGTGAGTTCTAGTCCCGCCTTAGGCAGAAAACCCAACTTGGTTACTTTCAGCCAATCACCAGGAGGCGGTGAGTTCTAGTCCTGCCTTAGCTATTCTGTCCGGGATGGGAGACAAAGGAGCAGGAAGAGAACGGGGAAGGGGGGCTGCTTACGCTGATAGGGCGGAGGGGGCCCACTGTCGATGCTCCCCCCATGCCCCCGCTCGTTGCATAAGGGAGGGGCCCAGCCGTAATCGCAATGGCAGTTGCGATTGTTGTTGCAGACCTGAAAAGGGAACAAGGAGATGGCCAGGATTGGTGGGGGTCCTCCACCTGCTACCTGGAGAAGCTTCATGGCGGCAGCAGCACCAATGGGCTATTCTATTCTATTCACTTTTTTATTCTTTTCCATTCTATTCTATTCTATTTTTATTTTCTATTCTTTTCTCTTTTCTTTTCCTTTCTATTCTACTTTTCTCCTATTCTATTCTATTCTCTTTTCTACTCTTTTCTATTTTCTATTCTATTTTATTTTCTATTCTCTATTCTCTTTTGTCTTTTCTTTTCCATTCTATTCTACTTTTCTCTTTTCTCTATTCTATTATATTCCATTTTATTCTATTTACTTTTCTATTCTTTTCTATTTTCTATTCTATTTTCTATTCTCTATTCTGTCTTTTTTCTTTTCCATTCTATTCTATTCTACTTTTTTCTATTCTATTCTATTCTATTCCATTCCATTCCATCCTATCCTATCCTATCCTATCCTCTTTTCTATTCTATTCCATTCCATTCCATTCCATTCATTCAATTTCTATTCTATTCTATTCTGTTCTATTCTATTCTCTATTCTATTACATTCCATTCCATTCATTCAATTTCTATTCTATTCTATTCTATTCTATTCTATTCTATTCTCTGCTCTGCTCTGCTCTACTCTACTCTACTCTACTCTTAAAAGCCTCCAGTGAGGAAACACCCACAGCCTGTGGAGGCAACCCACAACCCCATCGTCTTTACAGCTACCGCTAAGCCAGCGCTGGGAAGAGGCGAATTCTCTCCTAGGATGGGCGATGGGAATTGTTTTGACCCCCACTGACATCTTCCCTTTTGGGGGGGGATGGGGGGGAGACACCCATGGGCATGGATGACACCCCAGTTTGCCACTTACTCCTCGGTGTCTACACACGGCGGGATCGCAGTCGAAATCCAGCACCGCCACGTCCACGCACGATCGATTTAAGCAGATCTAGAAAAGGGGAGGCACCATTGCACCCAAAGCCCAAATTCTTACCATCTCTTCAAACGGTCGCTAAGCGAACTGCTGTAAGTCGAGGACCCAACGTAGGGGTTGGTCACGCCGGCTGTTAAGCGAATCCGGCTTCCCTGTTAACGTCGCTGGTCAGAAGGTCACGAAAGAGGATCGCGCGATGCCTCCCTCCCCTCCCCACGAGACACTGGGGCGACCGTCGTAAATATGAACCGGTTGCCAAGCAGCTGACGTTCGATCACCTGACCATGGGGATGTGGCAACACGTCGTTATGTGTGAAAAACGGTCACTATTTTCCGGTGCTGTTGTGATTCTCAGCCCAAGCGCTCCGTAGTTGGAGGGCGCTTCCAAAAAAAGAAATTTGGAATTTGGGATAGGGTCAGACAGGACCTGTGGGGGGATTCACGTTTTTTTAACAACAGTTCTGTGGGTGTGGCTTGGCTTGGTGGGCATGACGTAGGTTGGTGGGCGTGGCATGGCTTGGTGGGCGTGGCATGGCTTGGCAAGTGTGGCTTGCCTTGGTGGGTGTGGCTTGGTGGGTGTGGCTTGGCAGGTGTGGCTTGCCTTGGTGGGTGTGGCAGAGCTTGGCAGGTGTGGCTTGGCTTGGTGGGTGTGGCTTGGCTTGGTGGGTGTGGCTTGGTGGGTGTGGCTTGCCTTGGTGGGTGTGGCTTGGTGGGTGTGGCTTGCCTTGGTGGGTGTGGCTTGGTGGGCATGGCTTGGCTTGGTGGGCATGACATAGGTGGGCGTGGCAGGGTTTGGCAGGTGTGGCTTGCCTTGGTGGGTGTGGCTTGATGGGTGTGGTTTGCCTTGTTAGGTGTGGCCTGGTGGGCGTGGCTTGGCTTGGTGGATATGGCAGGGCTTGGCAGGTGTGGCTTGCCTTGGTGGGTGTGGCTTGGTGGGTGTAGTAGAGCTTGGCAGATGTGGCTTGCCTTGGTGGGTGTGGCTTGGTGGGCGTGGCATGGCTTGGTGGGCATGGGGTGGCTTGGTGGGTGTGGCAGGGGAAGGATACTGCAAAAAAAACCTTCCCTCCCCATCTGCTGGGACTCGGGAGGCAGAGAATAGATGGGGGCGTGGCCAGCCAGAGGTAATATTTGCCAGTTCTCTGAACTACTCAAAATTTCCGCTACTGGTTCTCCAAAACTGGTCAGCAATGAGTGGGGTCCTGGCAACATTGCTGCCGGTTTGGCGCGCAAACATATTTGCTCTGTGTACATCCACATTCACATCTACAAAGGTCTGTGCATGCGCACATTAGCAAAGGGGGGGGGAATCAAATCAAGGTGCTCCATGGCACGGGGCCTAGTTACCTTCGAGACCGTCTGCTGCCCCATACGTCCCTCCGACCGATCCGCTCCCATAGAGAGGGCCTTCTCCGGGTACCGTCGGCCGGGCAATGCCGGTTGGCGACACCCAGGGGAAGGGCCTTCTCTGTGGCGGGCCCCACCCTCTGGAACGACCTGCCTCTCGAACTCTGTGTCAACTCGGACCTCCGCCTGTTCCGCCGGCGTTTGAAAACGCACTTCTTTCACCTAGCCGGCTCGACACCGTTGTGACTTTTAGTGAACCAAAGTTTTAATTAGGGGGTATTAAATTCTGATTTTAGCGCAGGTTTGATTTAATATAGTTTTAGAGTTTTGTATGTTTCTATATTTGTATATTGGTATTTTAATTTCCCTGTGCGCTGCCCCGGGTCCCTCTGTGGGAGATGGGTGGGGGTTATAAATCTAAATAAATAAATAAATAAATAGATTTTTGCAATAAAGATTGTTCTGTGCCAATTTTCTGAAAACCGAGATGGCACCGTGGAGGCCAAGTTACTACCTACTCGACTGAACTGGTAGGAACCTACCTCTGGCCAGAATCTGCTGAATACCACCTCTGGTGGGGCGCGGCCAGCCAGGGATGGCATTTGGGGTTTTGCCGAACTGGTCAGAACTTGCTGACCATCAACTCTGGACAGGACGGAACCAAGAAGAACTCTCAAAAACCTTTGACAACTCAGAGCGGGCCAGGAAGGTGTTGGGGGCTTACCTTCTCGGGGCCACAGGTTGTTCCATCTCGCACGGCTCCCAGGTCGTAGATGTCCTCCCCCAGGTCAAATTCGGTCCCCCAACACAGGGCGCCCTCCACGGGAGTCTGGAGTACCTCTTGCCCGTTCGCGATACTCGAAATTCTCCCGTTTACACACTGCAATCTCCCACAGAGGACATCCCTGGTCGTAGAGCGAGACAGAGGAACTGAATAGTTTGTAGATCTTAAACCTGATTTTTTTTAAAAAAAATACCGTATTTTTTGGAGTATAAGCAGGGGGAGCAGGGCGCATTATGGGTGTGGCACACCTGTGCATGACCCCCCTCCCCGGGCCACTCCCGCTTTTGGCATGGGAGCCCAAAAAAGTTAGCCATCCCTGGCCTATGGCAGTCTCTGTAGTCTGAAACAGCTGATCATTGGGAAGCCCTGCTGAAAGTGAAAGTGAAACAGGCTGTTTGCTGCAAGGAGGCAGATTGCTGGGAGGCAGAGGCAGATTGTCTCTTCTTCTAATCAGGCTAAACTGAGGCTGTTTGCTGTTTGCTGCAAGGAGGTAGGTCAATACCTATAAATGCCTATAGAATGTACAAATTATTAGACTTATCATCTGTACTGTTTGCTGTTTGCTGCAAGGAGGCAGATTGCTGGGAGGCAGAGGCAGATTGTCTCTTCTTCTAATCAGGCTAAACTGAAACAGGCTGTTTGCTGTTTGCTGCAAGAAGGTAGGTCAATAACTATAAATGCCTATAGGATGTTCAAATTATTAGACTTATCATCTGTATTGTTTGCTGTTTGCTGCAAGGAGGCAGATTGCTGGGAGGCAGAGGCAGATTGTCTCTTCTTCTAATCAGGCTAAACTGAGGCTGTTTGCTGTTTGCTGCAAGGATGTAGGTCAATACCTATAAATGCCTATAGGATGTTCAAATTATTAGACTTATCATCTGTACTGTTTGCTGCTTGCTGCAAGGAGGCAGATTGCTGGGAGGCAGAGGCAGATTGTCTCTTCTTCTAATCAGGCTAAACTGAAACAGGCTGTTTGCTGTTTGCTACAAGGAGGTAGGTCAATACCTATAAATGCCTATAGGATGTTCAAATTATTAGACTTATCATCTGTACTGTTTGCTGTTTGCTGCAAGGAGGCAGATTGCTGGGAGGCAGAGGCAGATTGTCTCTTCTTCTAATCAGGCTAAACTGAGGCTGTTTGCTGTTTGCTGCAAGGAGGTAGGTCAATACCTATAAATGCCTATAGGATGTTCAAATTATTAGACTTATCATCTGTACTGTTTGCTGCTTGCTGAAAGGAGGCAGATTGCTGGGAGGCAGAGGCAGATTGTCTCTTCTTCTAATCAGGCTAAACTGAAACAGGCTGTTTGCTGTTTGCTGCAAGAAGGTAGGTCAATAACTATAAATGCCTATAGGATGTTCAAATTATTAGACTTATCGTCTGTACTGTTTGCTGTTTGCTGCAAGGAGGCAGATTGCTGGGAGGCAGAGGCAGATTGTCTCTTCTTCTAATCAGGCTAAACTGAGGCTGTTTGCTGTTTGCTGCAAGGAGGTAGGTCAATACCTATAAATGCCTATAGAATGTACAAATTATTAGACTTATCATCTGTACTGTTTGCTGTTTGCTGCAAGGAGGCAGATTGCTGGGAGGCAGAGGCAGATTGTCTCTTCTTCTAATCAGGCTAAACTGAGGCTGTTTGCTGTTTGCTGCAAGGAGGCAGACTGCTGGGAGGCAGAGACAGATTCCCCCACCTCCTTTCTAATTTAAGCTAAACTGAAACAACTATACTTTCAGAAAGTCACATCAATTTTAACAGCATCTGGAGAAGTATAGTCTGAAATGTAACACTACAAACAGTGCATATTGTTTGTACTGTTTGCTGTTTGTTGCAAGGAGGCAGATTGCTGGGAGGCAGAGGCAGATTTCCTCCCCCACCCCCTTGTTTTCCTCCCCCCAAAGCTAGGGGCATTCTTATACTTCGGAGCGTCTTATACTCTGAAAAATACGGTATAGTATCAGAAAAATTTGATAAGCAAAGTTGCATATTTAATATTGCACATATTAACAGCAGCAAGGATTGTATTTGCTCAGCATTGGAAAAATGAAGCAATGCCACTAGATAAATAGATAATTAAAAAGATATTTGACCGTGCAGGAATCGAAGATTTAACAGAAAGAAGGTACAGAAAGCTATGAAAAAAATGGAAGTTATTTTATCAATGGGTGGGGGGAAAAAGGGGTAAAGGTTAGGAATGTGATTTGTATTGTCGAGCAAACAAAATAACTCAGACAACATGGTGTGTATTAAACCCTAAGTAAATGTAACAGTAGAAAATTAAGAAAACTTTATTTAAAAGAGAGAAACTGGCTGTTGCAATTTCACATTTTGCTGAAGGGGTTAAAATCCAGAGGTTCCCAAACTTAGCAACTTTAAGACTTGTGGACTTCAACTCCCAGAATTCTCCAGCCAGCAGAGCCAGCAGAGCTGGCTGGAGAATTCTGGGAGTTGAAGTCCACAAGTCTTAAAGTTGCCAAGTTTGGGAACCTCTGGATTAAATGATTTTGGTGGTTAAATGAGTTGAGCCCCTCCCCTTCCTGAGAGCCCACCTACTTCTCAGGGCAGGGCCGAAAAACCGAGCCATGTTTGCCGCAGTTGCCCAGCCGGTCACCGTGCATGTTCAACTCCTTGAAGCAGCTGAGGGGGGCTTGTTGGGCATCTGGGAGGGGAAGCAGGAGCACTGATGATGTTCCCTAGTTGGGTAGTGAAACGTCTGCAAGAAAAGAGCCCAGCAGCAAGGACCTCCCCCCTCCTTGCAAACCCCCCTCCATTGGAGCACTGATGATGTTCCCTAGTTGGGTCAGGAAACGTCTGCAAGAGAACGACCAAGCACCAAGGACCTCACGTCTTAATTCTCCTCCTCTCCATAAAACCCCATCTGCTAGCACTGATGATGTTCCCTAGATAGGTCATGAAACGTTTCCCAAAAGCAACCAAGCTCAGAGAGCATAAAAGACCACATGGTCCTCCTCCTCCTCCTCCTCCTCGCCACAAACCCCTATCCCTTCAGCACTGATGATGTTCTCTAGTTCGGTCGTGAAACGCCTGCCAGAAAACCCAGAGAGCATCAAGGATGCCACCGCTGAACCAGGGGTGAAAAGATGCTGGTTTGGGCCGGTTCAGCTGTGCTGCGCGATGGTAGCAACTTTTCTTTTACTTTTTCAAAAGCATTTGGGGTCCGTTTTTGAAAGGAAGGGAGGGAGGCGAAGGGAGGGAGGGAGGGGAGAAAAAAGGGAGGGGAGAAAGAATTAATGAGAGAAAGAAAGAGGGATGGGAGAAAAAAAGGGAGGGAAGGAGAGAGAAAGAAAGAAAGAAAGAAGAGAGAAAGAAAAAAAGAAAGAGAAAGAAGAGAGTGAAAAGAGAAAGAAAGAGAAAGAAAGGAGAGAGTGAAAGAAAGACAGAAGAAAGAAGGAAAGACAGAAGAAAGAGAGAAAGAGCACAAAAGAAACAGAAAGAGAAAGAAAGAAAGAAAGAAGGAAAAAGAAAGAAAGAAAGAAAGAAAGAGGGATGGGAGAAAAAAGGGAGGGAAGGGAGAAAGAAAGAATGAAAGAAAGGGAGGGGAGAAAAAAGGGAGGGGAGAGAGAAAGAAAGAAGAGAGAAAGAAAAAGAACGAAGAGAAAGAAGAGATTGAAAAAGTGAAAGAGAAAGGAAAGAAAGAAACAGTTAAAGAAAGACAGAAGAAAGACAAGAAGGAAAGACAGAAGAAAGAAGGAAAGACCAAAAAGAAAGAGAACGAAAGAAACAGAGAAAGAGAGAGAGAGGGAGAGAGAGAGAGAGAGAGAAAGGAGAGGGAGGAAGGACCACAAACCTGGCCCTAGACGCAGCTTCAGAGGATACCTTGAAAGAGCACAGCAATCCAGGGCTGGGAGGGACCACCTGGAGGTCATCTAGTCCAACCCCCAGCTCCAGCAGGACATTGTTCAAGTGAGTTTCTGTCTTTTGAACTCCCAGTCCCATGGCTACATAGCCACACCCACCCAGTCACATGACCCTCCTCAAGCCACGCCCACAGAACCGGTAGGAAAACCTGCTTAGATGCCACCACTGAGCCGAAGGCTGAGCCGCGGAGGGAGGGAGGGAGGGAGGGAGGGAGGGAGGGAGGGAGGGAGGGAGCATGGCCCTGCGCGGAGCCCCCGGTCCACCTGCCCGCAGGAACCCCAGCTCAGGCCGGCCTTACCTGTCCCGAAAAGCGCCCGGCAGTGGGTGTGGAGGTCCCGGCAGAGTCCCAGGAAGCAGTGGTCTTGGTGGCCGCAGGGGGTCCCGTCCTGCTTGTAGACGTCCGTCGGGCAGTCGTAGGAGGTCCCGTTGCAGAACTCGGGCAGGTCGCACTCCGAAGCGGCTTCTCTGCACTGGGTGCCCGCCTTGGAAAACTGGCGGAGGCAAAGAAGGCGGGCTTCTCCCGCTTCAGACGGGGCTCCAAAGGTGGCAGCTACACACACACACACACACACACACAACACAAACAAACACACAACATACACAAGCATGCAACAGAGAAACAACACACTCGACACACATACACACACACAACACACGCAACACAGACACAATACACAACACACACAACACAAGCAAACACACACACTACATATGCAACACAGACACACAGACACAACGCATGCAACACGCACACACTACAAACAAAGCAAACAAAACACAACACAAATACACAACACACACAACACAATACACACTACACAGACACACAACACAAACACACATACAACACACACAATATACGCAACACAGACACAAAACACACACAACACAAATACACACACACCACAATGCACGCAACAGACACAACACAGACCACCCACAACACAGACACACAACACAGACACACAATACAGACAAAACACATGCAATACACACAACACAAACACCCAACACACCACCCACACAGACACCTCCCCCCCACACTCACCACAAAGGAGTCCGGCCTTTCTGTGGCTAAGGCGAGACAGTTATTAAGTGAGCTTTGTCTGGCCACAGTTCTTAATCACTGTTGTTAAGAGAATCCAGCTTCAGTTGAGGAGGAGGAGGAAGGAAGGAAGGAAGGAAGGAAGGAAGGAAGGAAGGAAGGAAGGAAACAATGAAAGGACCAATGAATGAATGAATAAGGAAGGAAGAGAAAGAGGGAGGGAAGGAGGAAGGAAGGAGAAAGGGGAAAGAAGGAAGGAGAAAGGGAGTGAAGGAGGGAGGAGAGAATGAGAGGAAGAATGAATTAATGAATGAATGAATGAATGATAGGGAGGGAGGGAGGGAGGGAAGAAGGGAGGAAGGAAGGAGAAGGGGCGAGGGAAGGAGGGATGGAGGACAGAATGAAATGTGGAAGGAAGGGAAGGAGGGAGGAAGTGAGGAAGAAAAAGGGAGGGAGGGAAGAAGGGAGGAAGAAGAAGAATGAATGAATGAATCAAAGGAAGAGGAGGGAGAGAAGAAGAAAGGAAGGAAGGAAGGAAGGAGAAAAGGAGGGAAGGAGGAAGATGAAGAAAAATGCAAAGAAAAATATGAGAGAGAGGAAGACGGAGAGACAGATATATAGAGAAGGAAGGGAGGAAGAAAAGAAGGAAGGAAGGAAGAAAGGAAGGAAGGAAGGAAGGAAGGAAGGAAGGAAGGAAGGAAGGAAGGAAGGAAATAACTAACCTCACCTATCGGTGTCCCTGTGACAATCACCCCACTCCACCAACCTTGATCTGAGCCAGAAAAGGACCGGGAAGCTGGGGCAGCCGAGGGAAGAGCCGGCTCCGTCTGGCCTGGGCCCAGCACCCCACACCTGCCCCACCTGTAGCAGCGGCCTACATACCTGTCCTCCTCCTTACCTGGCACTTCTCACAGCAGAGCCCATAGAGGCAGTCGATGCCCTTTTTGAACTGGCAGTCCTTTTCGCAGCAGCCGTTCTTCCGGCAGTCCTGCCAAGAGAGGAGGTGGGGGGGCTGTCTCGGTCACCCCCACCCCCATCCGTGCCCCAGGCCACCCTGAAAATCCCCCCTCGCCCTCCCCCCCTCCAACATACAACGGGCCCTTTGAGTTTGGGGTATTTCTCATTCATGAGGACAATTCGGATCGCCGAGGTGCCCTCTTCCTGTTTAAAAAAAAGAGAGAGAGAGAAAGAGATCCTTCAATATCCCTGCCAGAGAGATACGGCAGGCAGCCCTCGACTTATGACCACAACGGAGCTCAACATTTCTTGTCGCTAAGTGGGACGTTGGTTAAGTCAGCTTTGCCCCAATTTTACAAGGGGAGTGGAGTTTGCAGGAGGCCATGAGTTCCCTTCATCGGTCCGAGACTCCTTGCCAAAAGTTCTACAGATCTGGGCCTGGCAGCTCTCCAAGCCAGATGAGGTCTGTGACCGTAAATCCTCCCTGGAAAGACTTGAGGCGAATGAGCAGAATTCCCAGCCAATTAATAAAAGGAGTTATAGTCAGGAGTTGGCTTCGTGCTCCCGGGAAGCCTCGGTCGGAACAAATTGTGGGACGTTTTTTTTTAAAAAAAGAGATTGGATGACCATTTGCCTGAAATGGTGTCGGGGCTCCCTCTTGAGCAAGGGGTTGGACTAGAAGACCTCCAAGGTCCCTTCCCTCTCTGTGATTCTCTATACTAAGAGCTCCGGATCTTATCAAGGCCTTGTAAATGATAGTCTTTACAAACCAAGTAAGTAAGGGCCGGCCTTTTGGGGGGGCGGGGGGAACACCCACCCAAAGCCACGTCTTTTGCGTCAAGAAACAATCTCATTTTCACAATATTGACAGACCA
This sequence comes from Rhabdophis nuchalis, assembly GCA_039707465.1. NCBI lineage: Eukaryota > Metazoa > Chordata > Lepidosauria > Squamata > Natricidae > Rhabdophis > Rhabdophis nuchalis. The sequence goes on from CM077649.1 coordinate 66,203,135, forward strand.
AGGACTTACGGTGATGGTTTTAGGCTGCAGGTGGTTAGAAAATGAGAAACGATTGTGGAATTTTTGCATCCACTGTTGGGAAGAGAGAGAGAGAGTTATAAAGACTTTGATGAATAGTTTTTGATTGTACAATATTGGTACCGTTAGACTTTTTATAAAACGGTACTAGTGTTTTGCACAATTGTATACGGAGCATTGCTTTCAAGTTAATTTTTCTCCTCGCAAGTAGTTAATTTGTCAAACCCAATTTGTTGCAGGAAATCAGGAGATTCGCACAACGAGATTGAGAGAAGCTTTTATTTTTGGCCAAAGGAGATTCGCACAACGAGATCGAGAGAAGCGTTTATTTTTGGCCAAAGGTCCAGGCAGAGAGATAAGTTTGACTAACACCTGGATGAAGACCTGTAGAAAAAGCAGGTCGCATCCATCGGTCTCACTTTACCTCCTGCCACACATTAGATATCGTTCCCTCTTCCTCCCTCATCTGGTTCTATTTGATCCACTTACGTGAAGTTGCCGCTGCTTTTTTCCTTGTTTCAAGAAGATTCTTTGGATCCAGGTTCCTTCTATGTCCTAAGAAAGGAAGAGAAACTCAACCGTCTCCTGGAGGTTGGCCCAAAGTCACCCAACTAGCGTTCTTGCCTAAGGTGGGACTAGAATTCATTGTCTCCTGGTGATTGGCCCAAAGTCACCCAGCCAACTTTCATTCCTAAGGCTGGACTAGAACTCACCGTCTCCTGGTGATTGGCCCAAAGTCATCCAATGGGCTTTCATGCCTAAGGCTGGACTAGAACTCCCCGTCTCCTGGTGATTGGCCCAAAGTCACCCACCTGGCTTTCATGCTTAAGGCAGGACTAGAACTCCCCATCTCCTAGTGATTGGCCCAAAGTCAGCCAGCTGGCTTTTATTTATTTGATTTCAATTGTGCTCCTAAGGTGGAGACCACCTGTACCTTTGTGTTGTGTTTTCTTTTTAAACCGCCTAAAAATTCAGTTTATTTATTTATTTAATATATAAACCACGCGATATGATTTGGGCTGGGATATTGCTGGAGGCTGCAGGAGCGGCCCAGTTCAAAACAGTGTAAAGTTAGCCTTGTTTATAGATCCGTGTGTTGTCCGGAGGGCTGATGTGGAGGGGTGGGATGGGGTGGGGAATCCCCCGCTGGGCCAGGTGCCTGGAGGTCTCACCTCTTCAACTCCGCAGTCACACTCTTCGTCCTCATTGTCGATGACCCCGTTTCCACACACCTTCATGCTGAAGATGTGGGCAGGTTTGTCAAGCAAACAGCTTTTCCCAGGTGTTTGGATCAGCCTCAGATACTCCAGGGTGCTGCAATTACTCAGCCGTGAACAGTTCCTGCAAGACGATGAAGGGTGGGTCCTCCTGTGAGCTGCCACTATTGGTAACTTATTTGTTGTGATCACTTGCACCTTGTCATCTCTCCTATCCTGTCCATCCCATCTCATCCCATCCTCTATTCTGTTCTGTTGTATAGTCTATTATTCTATTTTCTCCTTCTCCTTCTCCTCCTCTCCTCTATCCCATCCCGTATTCTGTTCTTTTCTATATTCTATTTTGCTGTTATTCTATTTTCTCTTCTCTTTTTTCTTCTATCCCATCCCATCCTATATTCTGTTCTATATTCTATTATTCTTTTATTCTATTATTCTCCTGTCCTCTCCTCTTCTTCTCTTCTCTTCTCCCTTCTCTTCTCTGTTCTATCCCATCCTATATTCTGTTCTTTTCCATATTCCATTATTCTATTTTCTCTTCTCTTTTTTCTTCTATCTCATCCCGTCCCATATTCTGTTCTTTTCTATATACTATTATTGTATTTTCTCTTCTCTTCTCTTCTCTATCCCATCCCATCCCATCCTATATTCTGTTCTTTTCCAAATTCCATTATTTCGTTATTCTATTTCTCTTCTCTTTTTTCTTCTCTCATCCCATCCCATATTCTGTTCTTTTCTATATACTATTATTCCATTTTCCCTTCTCTTCTCTCTTCTATCCCATCCCATATTCTGTTCTTTTCTATATTCTATTTTTCTGTTATTCTGTTTTCTCGTCTCTTCTCTTTTTTCTTCTATCCCATCACATCCTATATTCTGTTCTATATTCTATTATTCTTTTATTCTATTCTTCCCTTCTCTTCTCTTCTCTCTTCTATCCCATTCCATCCCATCCTATATTCTGTTCTTTTCTATATACTATTATTCCATCTTCTCTTCTCTTCTCTTCCCTTCTCTTTTCTATCCCATCCCAGAACTATAGAATTATAGTTCTATATGCAGAACTATATTCTGTTCTTTTCCATATTCTATTATTCTGTAATTCCATTTTCTCTTCTCTTCTTGTCTCTTCCCTCCCCTCCCCTCCCCTCCCATCCCAAATTCCAAATTCTTTTTTAGATATCGCATAACAAATATACAGGTAATTAATAGATAACAGAACAGTTACAAAGTTGGAAAGGTCTTTATAGGTCATCTAGTCCAACCGCCTGCCCAAGCAGGAGACCTTCTATCATTTCTGACAGACAGCAGTCCAGTCTCTTCTTGAAAGTCTGTATATAGGTGGCTAGTAAGACGGTGTTTTAATAGAAATACGAAATAGACTGTAGCAAATGAATAATACAACACCACTCAAGTGTAATAAAGGTTGCTATACATAGAATACATAGAATGTTATATATAGAATGAAGAAAAAAGATGCATGAAATAATATAAATGCACACATATATAAAGTTATGTTTATAAAATGCCTATTTGTACAGATAAAAGAATCACAATGGATATGTAAAAGAAGTGTAACGTGTTGCAAAGATGGGACGTTTGTATAAACAAAATAAAAAGTTTTAAAAAAAATAAGACAAGTGTTTGTTTTTCTTCTTCTCAGCGTGTATTCGGTTCTCTCCTTGTGTCTGCAGTGAATGGTAAGGGATGGTACCTTCTGCCTGTGTTTGCCTGCATATAGTTGCAAATCAACCGCTGCTAATTGTCTTAAAGACTCTGTGTGCTGTGTTATTGCTTCTGGGTGTATCACATAAAGCAGGTCACGCTGCCAAGACCCTGACAGGTTATGGGCCCAGTCCAGAGAGAGGGCCAGAGGGCCTAGAGATCTTAGAGAGGAACCCAGTGTGAGCTTGCACCAGTGTAAAGTGGTTTAAATCGTGGTTAGCAAGCAGCATGGCCTCCGTTGGTGTAATGCAGGGGTTCCCAAACTTGGCAACTTTAAGACTTGTGGACTTCAACTCCCAGAATTCTCCAGAATTCTGGGAGTTGAAGTCCACAAGTCTTAAAGTTGCCAAGTTTGGGAACCCCTGGTGTAATGGGAGGAGGTTTCCTGGTGTCTCCTCTCCGGGAATGTGAAGATGGAGATCAGCGGTGGGTTTCAAATTTTTTTAGAACCTCTTCTGTAGGTGGGGCCTGCTTTGTGGGAGTGGCTTGCGGGCCATGTGACTGGGTGGGAGCGGCTTGCGGGCCATGTGACCGGGTGGGAGTGGCTTGCTGGCCATGTGAGTGGGTGAGCATGGCCAACTTGTAAAATGTGGTGAAACTCTCTTAACAACGCTCTTGCTTAGCAACCAAAATGTTGGCTCAGGAACTCTGGCATTTGAAGCACGCAAGTCTTAAAGCTGTCAAGGGACAAGACCCTCGCATCCCTCACCCTTTAGGAAGAACCCCCCCCCCCAGGGGTGTTCAAACTTGACAGCTTTAAGACTTGTGGACTTCAACTCCCAGAATTCCTCCTCCAGTCATGTTGGCTCAGGAACTCTGGCATTTGAAGCACCCAAGTCTTAAAGCTGTCAAGTGACAAGACATAGATTAGGGAATTATTTTAATTTGATATTTATTGGTTTTAATTATTTATTAAATTTTAGCACAGACCTAATAATTTAATCGTTTTTTATATTTTGTATTCTGTGGGGTTTTTATCTTTCTGTGCACCGCCCTGAGTCCCTTTCAGGTGAAATTGGGCGGTGTATAAATCGAAAGAATAAAATAAAATAAATAAATAAAGAACCTTGCGCCCCTAACCCTTTAGGGCATGGGTCCCCAACCTTTGCAACTTTAAGTCTGAAGGACTTCAGCTCCCAGAATTCTCCAGCCAGCAAAGCTGGCTGGAGAATTCTGGGAGCTGAAGTCCTTCAGACTTAAAGTTGCAACGGTTGGGGACCCCTACTTTAGGGGGAAAAAAACCCAGGGGTGTTCAAACTTGACAGCTTTAAGACTTGTGGACTCCCAGAATCCCTCCTCTCGCTCTTCCTCGGGATGATGGGCGGACGGGCGGTGGGGAGGGAGCTGGAACTGGTTCTAAAGGGCCCTGGAGATTTGGGGAACTTCTTGTATAGGAGAGCTTAGAACTGGGAGGAACCCAGCCCTGATGGAGAAGTACCTGCGAAGGGAGGAATGATGGGCGGTTGTTCCTAATCCACCAGCAGCCCTGGATGATGGTGGCCAGAGGAGAAATGAAAAAGCATTAGCCAGCATAAGAAAGAGACGGAAACTTACACCGGACCGGAAGTCAGCATCAAACAGCTGCCAAACACCGTGCAATTACAGTCGCATTTCCTCTCTGAATTCACCACTGCGTCATCGTGCGTGAACCCCAGGGAATGTCCCAGCTGGTGGGCGATGCTCTCGGCGCCCAGTCGAGGATTTTTACCTATCTGTGCATCGTGGGACGAGAGTTTGCGAGGGAAGGTGAACACCTTGGTAAATACGGCTGGTCCTCGACTTACGACCACAATTGACACCCCCTCCCCAAAAAATTCCTGTTGTTCAGCGAGACGGTTGTGATTTTACGACTTTTCTTTCCACCCTTGTTAAGGGAATCGCTGTGGCCGTTAAGTGGGTCACGTGGTCGTGAAGCGAATCTGGCTTCCCTGCGACCGTCGTAAACGTGAATCGTTTGCCAAGCATCTGAATTTTGATCGGGTGACCACGGGGAACGTGAAAGTGTTGTAAGCGTGGAAAGCGGCCATACGTCACGTTTATCAGTGCCGTTGTAACTTTGAATGGTCACTAAACGAACCGTTGTAAGTCGAGGACTACCTGTGTTCCAGTATTTGAGAGTGTCAGGGGTTCCAAACAGCATCCAGAAGTCAATCAGAGTCCGAGGCAAAAGATTCCTCAAAGTTCCCATTGATGAAGAGAGATGCAAAGACGAAGGATGACCTTGGCTTTCGAGAAAGAATGTTGTTATGGCTACCTATCATCTAACCTCCTCCCATTTTCCCACAGTAGAAATTGCGTAGCAGAAGAATAGCAAGTGCGGCAGGCCAGAGACCCCAAATAAAAGATGGCTGCAGGCCTGACAGAGAGGTTGCCACAAAGAGGAGGGGGGTCAACTTATGTTCCAAAGCACCAGAAGACAAGAGCATAGCATGCCAGGCAAGTGGCTGTCCAGTCTCTTCTTCAATGCCTCCAGTGACGGAGAAGCACCCACAACGTCTGGTGGCAAGCAGTTCCACTGGTTCATTGTCCTCACTGTTGGGAAGTTTCTCCTTAATTCCAGGTTGCTTCTCTCCTTGATTGGTTTCCATCCGTTGCTTCTTGTCCTGCTTTCTGGTACTTTGGAAAATAAGTTGACTCCCCTCTTCTTTGGGGCAACCCCCCTCAACCTATTGAAATATTGTTGTTATGGCACACAACCTGCATTCATTTGAACTGCTCTGGCACCCACTGTCAGGCCTCTTTTCTTTTTGGGTCTCTGGCCTGCCACACTGTCTATTCTTCTCCTATGCATTTTCTATGGTGGGAAAATGGGAGGAGGTTAGATGATAGGCAGCCATAACAACATTCTTTCTAGAATGCCAAGGTCATCCTTTTGTCTCTGCACCTCTGCACTTGACCGGAACTGGATGGGTGGAATCTGTCTTCATGGCAGTGGGAGATTGGACCATGGGATGGACTGGTGGGTGTGTGTGTGTGTGGGGGGGGGGGGCAAGATCTTGGACTTTCCAACTGGGTGGGGGAAACCGGGAAGCTTCCAGATTCTGGTTTCCCCAGATGGGCCAACATGGCTCTCTTCATCAATGGGAACTTTGAGGAATCCTTTGCCTCGGACTCTGATTTAATTTTGGACGCTATTTGGGACCCCTGACACTCACATTAACTGAAACATGATGAACCCCAAGGTACAAAAGAGAGGGAGAACCCCCCTACCTGGATGATGCTCACGGAGACATGGGAAGGATGACAAAATCGTTCTTTCCACGAAAGTCCCGGAAGATTCCCAGTTGCCCTAAAACATCACAGAAAGTGGGATACACGTTATGCTCTCCCTCCTCCCCCCCAGATGTAAAGAAACATCTGGACAAGACTTGATCAATGGCTCCAAGGAGCCATCGTAGAGGGATTCTCTACGGTGGCATGGGACCTAGTTATCTGCGGGATCGCATCCTACCCCATACATCCCTTCGACCGATTCGCTCCCACAGAGAGGGACTTCTCCGGGTGCCGTCCACTAGGCCAGGGGTCTCCAACCTTTGCAACTTTAAGTCTGAAGGACTTCAGTTCCCAGAATTCTCCAGCCAGCTTTGCTGGCTGGAGAAGTCTGGGAGCTGAAGTCCTTCAGACTTAAAGTTGCAAAGGTTGGAGACCCCTGCACTAGGCAATGCCAGTGAGTGACGCCCAGGGGAAGGGCCTTCTCTGTGGTGGGCCCGACCCTCTGGAACGACCTTCCCCCCCGAACTTAGATCTATCCCGGACCTCCGCTCCTTCCGCCAGCAACTAAAAACCTACTTTTTCCAACAGGCCGTCCTGGCCTAACCTACCGTACCTAGCCTTAGTTTTTAGCAGAGAAATTCTACATTGGGCTCCAGGGATTAGTTTTAATGGGGTAGATTTTAGCACAGGGTGTAAATTTAATATAGTTTTAAGTATTTATGTATTTATTTTGTGATGTATTATGTTTTTATATTTCCTGTGCACCGCCCCGAGTCCCTTCGGGGAGAGGGGGCGGTTAATAAGTCGAATAAATGAATGAATGAATGAATGATTCAGCTGAAGCCCAGCTGCAGCAGGGCAACCTACAGGCTCCAGGTGGGGAAAGCACACAGGTGAAGCCGGTCGGCGATGAGGAGGAGGAAGTGACTTCTGCAACTGATCCAGCAACAGGTAGAGCAGAGAAAAAGGGCAGGAGCAGAGAAGGGCAGCCAGATTAGTAGCTCACGACATGAGTTGGCAGCCCAAAAAACAAAAAAGTGAATGCATTCCTTGGTTGCATAAAGAGAGGCACAGAATCGAAACCACGTGAAGTATGAGTACCGCTTTGTAAAGCCTTAGTAAGGCCACAGCTGGAACGTTTGGAAAAAGAGCAAAGAAGAGCAGCCAAGATGATTAAAGGCAGTGGCGAAATCCGTAGGGTTTTTCCTACCCTGGGAAGGAGCAGAAGGTCGCCAGTTCAGCGGTTCGAATCCCTAGTACAGGTCTCCTGCGTGAGAAGGGGGCTGGACTAGATGACCTCCAAGGCCCCTTCCAACTCTGTTACCGTTTAGACAGAGTCCGGGGCAGGGGTGAAGAGATTTTGGCTTGTACTGTTGCAACCGATTCACATTTGTTATAGTTTCGTTGCACAAGTAGCGTCCCGAGTTACGACTTTAATGGGACCGGCCCGTCGCTATCGTAGCTGGCGTATGGTGGCATAGTCATAAAAATAAAACAAAATAAGAACAAAAAAAAAACAAAACAAAAAAACACCTGACTGTTGCTAATCCCAAAATCCCCTCCCACCCACCAGGGAATGCTCATTTCCAAAGTCAGTCAGTGCTCCTGGCTTCCTCTTATTGCTGAGATAATTACAGCAGCCAATTACATTCCACTGTAGCTCTTAAAGTAACAGAGACCATTTGTCGTCATGTCTTGATAGACTGTATATATTGCCAACCCAAGGCTAGGATTATAAGTCCTAACATTCCCCACGGGAAAAGAGAGAGAGGAGGCTTACGTGATTAAACCCGCGTGGTCGAAATGCTCGCGATGCCGAAGGTTGTAGCGGACGTACTTATAGAAAGTGTTCAAGTTCCCAGGCATGTCGTGAGGATGGATGGTGACGTAGTTTTTGTCCGCCCAGATCTCCATGCCGACCAGATAAACGTGGAGGCCCAGCGGGAGGAAGATCTGGGGATGGAGAAAACGGAGCGGGGTGGGTGGGGGGCAAATGCTTTATAAAGCCGCACCTGGGACGCAGCATCCAGCTTTGCTCGCCACAAATTACGAAGATGTTGAGACTTTGGGGGAAAAGGCAAAGAAGGAACAACGAAGGGGATTAAGGGACTGGAGCAGGGGGGGAATCCATTTACTAGAGATAGAGCTCTTGCCTCACAAACAGGAGGTTGTGAGTTCGATCCTAGGTAGAGGCAGATGTAGGGTCTCCTGCTTGGGCAGGGGGTTGGACTAGATGACCTGCAAGGTCCCTTCCGACTCTGTTTGTTTATCTATCTATCTATCTATCTATCTATCTATCTATCTATCTATCTATCTATCTATCTATCTATCTATCTATCTATCTATCTATCTATCTATCTATCTTATTATCTATCTATCATCACTTTCTCCCTTTTCTGTCTGTCCAGCTCTGCCTATATCTTTCCACAATTATCTATATCTCTCACTCATCTATCTCTCTGTATATCTTTCTGTCTGTCTGTCTGTCTGTCTGTCTGTCTGCCTGCCTACCTACCTACCTACCTACCTACCTACCTACCTACCTACCTACCTACCTGCTTAATCTATCTATCTATCTATCTATCTATCTATCTATCTATCTATCTATCTATCTATCTATCTATCTATCTATCTATCTATCTATCTACCTACCTACCTACCTATCTTTCCATCTGTCTGTCTGTCTGTCTCTCTCTCTCTCTCTCTCTCTCTACCTACCTACCTACCTATCTTTCCGTCTGTCTGTCTGTCTCTCTCTCTCTCTCTCTACCTACCTACCTACCTACCTACCTATCTTTCCGTCTGTCTGTCTGTCTCTCTCTCTCTCTCTCTCTCTCTACCTACCTACCTATCTTTCCGTCTGTCTGTCTGTCTCTCTCTCTCTCTCTCTACCTACCTACCTACCTACCTACCTACCTATCTTTCCGTCTGTCTGTCTGTCTCTCTCTCTCTCTCTCTCTACCTACCTACCTACCTTTCTGTCTGTCTGTCTGTCTGTCTCTCTCTCTCTCTCTCTCTCTCTACCTACCTACCTTTCTGTCTGTCTGTCTGTCTGTCTGTCTGTCTGTCTCTCTCTCTCTCTCTATCTACCTACCTACCTACCTACCTACCTACCTATCTACCTACCTATCTACTTTGAGCATGTGAGCATGCTCACGGGGCCATGGGGTTGACATGTGACCTTCCCCGCCAGCTTCCAACAAGCCAAGTCCATTGAAGGACAGCTGAACGATGGTATGATTCACTTAGCAACTGCTGTGATTCGCTGATCAACTGCGGCAAAAATGGTCATCAAATCGAACACGACTCCTTTAAAGCCTGCCTTGCTTAGCAATGGAGACTGTGGTCCCAAGGGTTCAAATGAGTGATCGTGTAACCCCGGGAGGCTTTGACTGTCATCAATAAATGCAGGATGTTTACTAAGCACCTGGATTGCTAATTTTATTTTTTGTCCTTCCCACTCGTCTGGGGTGGTTAGTGAACCCACCTGCCCAGTAAAATTAGGGGACTGGAGGCCAAAACATATGAAGAACGGTTGCAGGAACTGGGTATGTCTTGTTTAATGAGAAGAAGGACCAGGGGAGACAGGATAGCAGCCTTCCAGTATCTCAGGGGTTGCCCCAAAGAAGAGGGAATCAAACTATTCTCCAAGGCACCTGAGGGCAGAACAAGAAGCAATGGGTGGAAACTAATCAAGGAGAGAAGCAACCTGGAACTGAGGAGAAATTTCCTGACAATGAGAACAATGAATCAGTGGAACAGAAGTTGCCTCCAGAAGTTGTGAATGCCCCAACACTGCAAGTCTTTAAGAAGATGTTGGATAGCCATTTGTCTGAAACGGTATAGGGCTTCCTGCCTAGGCAGGGGGTTGGACTAGAAGACCTCCAGGGTCCCTTCCAACTCTGCTATTGTATTGTGTTGAGAGAAGATGAGAAGAGAGAAGAGAAGAGAAGGGAAAATGAGAAGGGAAGAGACGAGGGGAGAATAGAGAAGAGAAGAGAAGAAAGAAGGGAATAAAGAATAGAGAAGAAAAGAGAGGAGAGGAGAGGAGAGGAGAAGAGAAGAGAAGAGGAGTGGACGTTTTTAAGAAGATGTTGGAGAGCCATTTGTCTGAAACGGTATAGGGCTTCCTGCCTAGGCAGGGGGTTGGACTAGATGACCTCCAAGGTCCCTTCCAACTCTGCTATTGTATTGTATTGTAAGTAAAAAGACATGGGCTTTCTGGGAGAACACAAACCTAGTTTGTAAGATTACCATGTATTGTGGTCTGCCAGCTGCCAGCCCCTCCCCGCAGGTGAATCGGAGGAGGAGGAAGAAGAAGAAGAAGAAGAGGAGGAGGTGGCGGCTTGGGCGCCATCCTGAAACATCTGGGGCATCCCTTGGACACCGTTGGCATGGACAATTTCCCCACCGGTCAATTGCAAACGGGAAACCTAGCGGTGGCTTCGATTTTCAAAGAGAGGGAAACAACTACTCACTGTGTAAACGTGGAGCATCATGTGAAAGACTACAGACACCAGAGCGGTTTCGTTGCCTCTGTAGAGGAGAAACTAGGGAGGAGGAGGAGGAAAAGAAGAGGCAGATGAAGACCAACCGGTTACACGACGCAGGACTCTCCTGTAAGCTTCCCTGATGAGTGACAGACTTACCGTGCTCTTGTCAACAATGGCGTAATATTCCAGGTATCGGTTGCCCATCTGGCTCGGGTCACCTTGCTGGAATGAAACCAGTGGGAGTAGTTAGGCAGGGTTAATGATACAGTACAATAGCAGAGTTGGAAGGGGCCTCCAAGGAGGTCATCTAGACTAACCCCTTGCCTAGGCAGGAAACCCTATACCGTTTCAGACAAATGGCTCTCCAACCTCTTCTTAAAGACTTCCAGTGTTGGGGCATTCACAACTTCTGGAGGCAACTTCTGTTCCACGGATTAATTGTTCTCACTGTCAGGAAATTCCTCCTCAGTTCTAAGTTGCTTCTCTCCTGGATTAGTTTCCACCCATTGCTTCTTGTCCTACCCTCAGTTGCTTTGGAGAATAGCTTGACTCCCTCTTCTTTGGGGCAACCCCTGAGATATTGGAAGGAAGGAAGGTGGGAAGGAAGGAAGGAAGCAGAGAAGAAAGGGAGGGAGAGAGGATCAAGAAAGGAAGAAGGGAAGGAAGGAGAGAAGGAAGGAGAGAAGGAAGGAAGGAGAGGAGGAGAGAAGGAAGGAGAGGAGGAGGGAAGGAAGGAGAAAAGGAGGGAAGGGGAGAAGGAAAGAAGGAAGGATCGATCTCTCCTTGAAGAGTTTCCACCCATTGCTTCTTGTTCTGCCCTCAGGTGCCTTGGAGAATAGCTTGACTCCCTCTTCTTTGGGGCAACCCCTGAGATATTGGAAGGAAGGAAGGTGGGAAGGAAGGAAGGAAGCAGAGAAGAAAGGGAGGGAGAGAGGATCAAGAAAGGAAGAAGGGAAGGAAGGAGAGAAGGAAGGAGAGAAGGAAGGAAGGAGAGGAGGAGAGAAGGAAGGAGAGGAGGAGGGAAGGAAGGAGAAAAGGAGGGAAGGGGAGAAGGAAAGAAGGAAGGATCGATCTCTCCTTGAAGAGTTTCCACCCATTGCTTCTTGTTCTGCCCTCAGGTGCCTTGGAGAATAGCTTGACTCCCTCTTCTTTGGGGCAACCCCTGAGATATTGGAAGGAAGGAAGGTGGGAAGGAAGGAAGCAGAGAAGAAAGTGGGGAGGGAGGAAGCAAGAAGAGAAGAAGGGAAGGAAGGAGAGAAGGAAGGAAGGAGAGAAGGAAGGAAGGAGAGGAGGAGGGAAGGAAGGGGTTAAGAAAGGAGAGAAGGAAGGATCTCTCCTTGATTAGTTTCCACCCCTTGCTTCTTGTCCTGCCCTCAAATGCTTTTGGAGAACAGCTTGACTCCCTCTTCTTTGGGGCAACCCCTGAGATATTGGAAGGCTGCTCTCATGTCTCCCCTGGTCCTTCTTCTCATTAAACAAGACATTCCCAGTTCTTGCAACCGTTCATTGCATGTTTTAGCCTCCAGTCCCCTAAAATCCTCTTGGTTGCTCTTCTCTGCACTCTTTCCAGAGTCTCCACATCTTTTCTACATCATGGTGACCAAAACCGGATGCAAATATTCCAAGTGTGACTTTACCAAGCCCTTATAAAGTGGTATTAACCCCTCATGTGGTTTTGATTCTCTCCCTCTGATTGTACTGGTAACCATTGGGGTGTCCCCAGCCTTAAATACAGGACAGGGGCCAAGTGCCAATCAATTGAGAAGAAACTTCCTGACAGTGAGAACAATTAATCCGTGGTGTAGGGCTTCCTGCCTAGGTAGGGGGTTGTACTAGAAGGCCTCCAAGGTCCCTTCCAACTGTGCTATTGTATTGTGTTGAGAGAAGATGAGAAGAGAGAAGAGAAGAAAGGAGAGGAGAGGAGAGGAGAGGAGAGGAGAAGAGAAGAGAAGAGAAGAGAAGAGAAGAGAAGAGAAGAGAAGAGAAGAGGACTGGAAGTCTTTCAGAAGATGTTGGATAGCCATTTGTCTGAAAGGGTATAGGGCTTCCTGCCTAGGCAGGGGGTTGGACTAGAAGACCTCCAAGGTCCCTTCCAACTCTGCTATTGTATTGTGTTGAGAGAAGATGAGAAGAGAGAAGAGAAGAGAAGAGAAGAGAAGAGAAGAGAAGAGAAGAGAAGAGAAGAGAAGAGAAGAGAAGAGGACTGGAAGTCTTCAAGAAGATGTTGGACAGCCATTTGTCTGAAACGGTAGAGGGTTTCCTGCCTAGGCAGGGAGTTGGACTAGAAGACCTCCAAGGTCCCTTCCAACTCTGCTATTGTATTTTAAATGACATCCCATGACTGGGGGAGTAGCAGCCATTGGGACTTGTAAGTTTCCTGAGCCAGGCTTCCTCAGAAAACAAGCAGCAAAGTTTTGGTCCCAACAAACCCTTTTATTCCCACGACTGTGAATTCCTTTTGTTCACAGTCCACCAGGCTTGTCAAACTCTTAGAGTCACCAACAGAACTTTCCACTCTTGAAACAACCGAAGGGACACATTGTTTCCTGCAAAATCCCTCTCCCCATTTGCCCCTCTTTTGTTTCCTACGGGAGGGGCCAATCACCTCTAAGGCTTTACTCTTAAGATGATCCTGCTTTCTTCGTTGTTCTTGTCTTCCGGCAACTCTGTGCATGCGCACACTGGGAACAGGCTCCAGATGTTCTTCTGCCCCACTGCTGTCTAACTCCCTCTCCGCCTCTGACGCAGAGCCCTCGTCTGAGCTTTCCTCAGCCCCCAGGACTGGCCCACGTTCCTCCCCAACCTCCTCACTGTCTGAATCTGCTGCCAGCTGTGCTGGCTGCCGGCGGGCCACAACAGTATGTATATGTTTTGGCGGTCTGTCGTAACTTCGAATGCTCACTAACCAACCAGTCATAAGTTGGAGACAATACCCAGAAGTGCTAAAGCAGTCTATCTCGACTTCAGCAACTTGATGACGCTGGCTGGGGAATTCTGGGAGTTGAAATCCGCACCTCTTCACGTTGACAAAGCTGAGAGACCAGGCTAGGGTGTGTGGAACCCTGGCGTGGCCATGGTTTACGCCGGCCTACCTCGCAGGGCTGTCAGGAGGGATCTTCTTAAGAGCGGAAAACATTGCATTCCGCTCAACGGATCTCAGTTTTTGCTAGTGGGTTTCAGCCACTTACCTGTCTGGTGGAGAGGTCTGGATCGCCGTCCGTCTTCACCGTTCTCATTTCTCTACCTGGATCATTGGCACCATCTTCGGAAATTCCCACGCAGGGTTCTCGCGCCTCTGGATCGCTTCGGGAAATCAAGTGTTGAAAGGTGGAGGAGTTTTCCACCGGCTGAATTTCGTAAGTTAAGGTCTGAAATTGTATATGTCCCCTAAAAGATGGGAGGGAGGGGAGAAAGAATATTTGGGGACGATGATTGTTCGCTGCCCAGGCTCATTCGTGGTTGGTTGACGTTGAGTAAAATACAGGTAGTTCTTGACTTACAAAAGTTCGTTTAGTGACTGTTCAGAATTACAACATTGCTGAAAAAAGGGACCGTTTTTTTTTAACCATTTTATTCACATCTTCAAAGTAGCCCTTGCCCAATCTAATTGGGATTGTCTGAAACAAATATAGGACGTTTGGCAAAATATTCATTTTTATTGTAGCTATTCTCCCTCTCAGTGATAGTTGTAGATTCTCCCATTTCATTAAGTCTGTTACGATTTGTTGCTTCAATCTAAAGTAATTATCCTTTTTAAGTGTACTACGTCTAGAAGATGTTGGAGAGCCATTTGTCTGAAATGTTATAGGGTTTCCTGCCTAGGCAGGGAGTTGGACTGGATGACCTCCAAGGTCCCTTCCAACTCTGCTATTGTATTGTGTTGAGAGAAGATGAGAATAGAGAAGAGAAGAGAAGGGAGAAGAGAAGGGAAGAGAAGAGGGGAGAAGAGAGAAGAGAAGAAAGAAGGGAAGAGAATAAAGAAAAGAGAAGAGAAGAAAAGGGAAGAGAAGAGGAACAGGGAAGAGAGAAGAGAATAGAAGAAAGAAGGGAAGGAAGAGAATAAAGAGAAGAGAAGAGAGGAGAGAGGAGAGAGGAGAGAAGAGGAGAGAAGAGAAGAGAAGAGAAGAGAAGAGAAGAGAAGAAAGGCCTGGAAGTCTTTAAGAAGAGGTTGGATAGACATTTGTCTGAAACGGTATAGGGTTTCCTGCCTAGGCAGGGAGTTGGACTAGATGACCTCCAAGGTCCCTTCCAACTCTGCTATTGTATTGTGTTGAGAGAAGATGAGAATAGAGAAGAGAAGGGAAGGGAGAAGGGAAGGGAAGAGAAGAGAAGAGGGGAGAAGAGAGAAGAGAAGAGAAGAAAGAAGGGAAGAGAATAAAGAAAAGAGAAGAGAAGAGAAGAAAAGGGAAGAAAAGGGAAGAGAAGAGAAGAGAAGGGAAGGGAAGGGAGGAGAAGAGAAGAGAATAGAAGAAAGAAGGGAAGGAAGAGAATAAAGAGAAGAGAAGAGAAGAGAGAAGAGAAGAAAAGAGAAGAGGACTGGAAGTCTTTAAGAAGATGTTGGAGAGCCATTTGTCTGAAACGGTATAGGGCTTCCTGCCTAGGCAGGGAGTTGGACTAGATGACCTCCAAGGTTCCTTCCAACTCTGCTATTGTATTATTGTATCTAGCAATACAGGTAGTTCTTGACTTACAAAAGTTTGTTTAGTGACCGTTCAGAATTACAACTGCTGAAAAAAGTGACCATTTTTTGCACTTGTAACCATTGGAGCATCTTCTTGTCATGGGATCAAAATTCAGACCCTTGGCAACTGACTCGCACTTACGAAGGTTGCAGTGTCCCAGGGGTTGTGTGGTCCCTTTTTGCGACCTTCTGACAAGCAAAGTCAATGGGGGAGCCAGATTGACTTAACAATTGCAGTGATTCGCTTACCAACAGGGGAAAAGGGGTATAGGTTTAGCTAGAAGTTGTGTTTTTATTGCAATTTTAATTTGATTTTATACATTTATACAAGTCGTTCTTGGAGGAGCCTAGAGGTGGCGCTCTCGCCTCACAATCAGGGGGTGGTGAGTTCGATCCTAGGTAGAGGCAGATATTTCTCTCTCTGGAAATCTCTCTGCTGAACCAAACTCCGCCCTGGTGACAGGAAAGGCATCGGGCCAGTAAACACTCTGCTAGCTCAATTCAGTTGCCTGGATTCCACCCCACAAGCCATCATCATTAAAAGATGATGATAATGGTAGTCCTTGACTTACAACAGTCCTGTTTAGTGACTGTTCGAAGTTGCAATGGCAATGGAAAAAAAGGGACTTATGACCGTTTCTCACACTTATGACTGTTGCAGCATCCCTCTGGTTATGTGATCAAAATTCAGAGGTCTGGCAACTGACTCATATTTACGACGGTCATAAGTCACTTTTTCCCAGTGTCATCCTAATTTTGAACGGTGCCTAAACGAACTATTGTTGGTGAAGGAAAGCTGAACTGCCCTCAAGAAAAAAATGTGTTCACGCACAAGATGATTAATTTATTTTATTATTATTCTGTGGTTAATCTTGGGTGAGATTCAGAGCCTTTGGGGCTGGTTGGTAGCTCAACAGCTCGAGTCCCAACCAAGGACCCAGGAACTGTCAAGGTAACCTCGGAGGATAGAAGCTGTTCCAAGCAGGGTGGTTTTTTTGTAGAGTCAGAATGTTCAAGTCCGGTAAATTTAGAATTCCCAAATAGCGAGGCAGCCCTTGAGGTCTTGCTCCAAGGGCTCCAATCACAATCGGGAGAACACACGATTTCCTTTTCCACACTCGCTCAATTTATTATTACATTTTATTAAATTAGTTTTTTTATTATTGTTGTTGATGTTGTTATTGTTATTATTATTTACTTTATTCATTAAACATAAAACTCAGTTAACTGATCATTTTAAAGTGCATCACAAATACCATTGACTGGGGCTAATGGTTGATACGGTCTGCTGCCAGCATCGTTCTTGTTATTATTATTATTTTATTATTATTATTATACTTTATTCATGAAACATGAAACTCAGCCAACTGAACGTTTAAAAATGCATCACAAATACCATTGACTGGGGCTGATGGTTGATAGTGGTTGCTGCCAGCATCCTAGGTATCAACCAGAGACCTTCTTGGAATGTAAGATGTTCCTAGTAGTGCAGTTTTTGGCAGTTCCGCTGGTGTCATTGCAGGAAGCTGCAATTTGCTGATGTATTTCGTAAAATTCTTGGACATGGTGCCAAGCTACTACGGCAATGCTCTCTTCATGGGGCTCCCCTTGAAGAGCACCCGGAGGCTATAACTGGTCCAGAATGTGGCCGCACGGGTAATTATGGGGGCGACGTGATGCTCCCATGTAACACCCCTCCTGCGCGAGCTGCATTGGCTTCCGGTGGTTTTCCGGGTGCGATTCAAGGTGTTGGTTACCATCTTTAAAGCGCTCCATGGCTTAGGACCTGGGTATCTACGAGATCGCCTTCTGCCACCGAGAGCCTCCCACCGGCCATTACGCTCCCATAGAGAGGGTCTCCTCATGGTGCCCTCGGCTAGACAATGTCGACTGGCGACACCCAGGGGGAGAGCCTTGTCTGTGGGAGCCCCTTGTCCTCTGGAACGCATGGCCCCCAGAATTAAGAACTATCCCTGACTTACGCACCTTCTGCCGTGCTCTCAAAACCTATCTCTTTCAACAAGCCGGGCTGGCATAAAACATGATTTAAAAATTTTTAAATTTAAATTTTTAAATTTAAACTTTTAAATTTAAATTTTTAAATTTAAATTTAAAATTTAAAAGTTTAAATTTTTATTATTTTAATCAGGGTTAGTTTGGATTTTTCCACGTTTCGGCCAATATTTTAATGATGTCTTTTAAAAGCTTTCTTTTAACTTTTATATATTTGTTTTTATTTTGGCTGTGTCCTGAGTCCTTTGGGAGTAGGGCGGTATAAAAAAACCAATAAAAACTCTAAACTCTAAGTGTCCCGATGACATTATTATCATTATCATCATCATCATCATCATTACCAAAGTCCACTGCAGGTAGAGAGGACGACTTGGGAATCTCTGACTCCTTCCACATATCCACTGTAATAGCAATTGTCCTGGAAAGACAGAGGGGGGAAAACCCCCACCACATTTTCAGAATAAATTCAGATGGAAAGAATTGGCTCAGCCGATAATATTCCCAAAACAAGATTCTTGTGTCATTCCCTTTGTAAGAATCAAATTTGTGACAAGCAGCGGTGAAGAAGAAAAAAATATCCGCGGACTTTTGTCACCTCTGACTTATGTAACCCACAAACCTCTGAATTGGGTTTGGGGCAGGGGTGGGTTTCTCAGGGCTCGCGGGGGTTCTCGCGAGCCCTTTCGTCAAATTTTCAGAACCCCATCGATCCCTTTGGACCGTGGACCCGGAAGTTATTTATTATTCAGCGTTTTTCCTACCCGCCTGCCCTTCCAGGAATACGAACTCTTTCACCTTAACTCTTTGGAGGGGATTAGTCTGGCTGACTTGGAGGGGCCCTGCCGGCTAGGCGCGGCGGAACAGCGCGCTAGGGTGCGCGAACCCCCCCCCCCGCCCGCCCCCTGCCAGTCGCGCTAACAGGGAAAGTTCCTTTGAACAGGGAAAGCAGCCTTTGAAGCCTTTGCTTCAAAAGCCTTTGCTCGCTCGCTTGCTCACCCATCGGACGCCAGGTTCCTTCGTCCGGTGGATGGGTCAGAGAGGCTGAGGAGGCTTGGGTGGGTGGGGGGAGACAGACAGAGAGAGAGAGGCACAGACACACAGAGAGACAGGGAGGGAGGGGGGAACCAGAAAGTGACAGACACACACAGAGAGACAGAGAGTGGGAGGGAGGGAGAGAAAGATAGACAGAGAGAAAGAGAGAAAAAGAAAGAGAGACAGAAAGGAAAGAAAGAGAAAAAAGAGAGAGAAAGAGAGAAAGAAAAGAGAGAGAAAGAGAGAAAGAGAAAGAAAGAGAGAGAGAGAAAGAGAGAAAGAAAGACAGAAGGAAAGAAAGAAAAAGAAAGAGAGAGAGAGAGAGAGAGAGAGAGAACTTATGACCACAATTAAGCCCAAAAGTTTGGTTGCTAACCAAGACCATTGTTAAGTGAATTTCACATTTTCCAAATTGGCCACTCCCACCCGGTCACATGGCCGGCAAGCCACTCCCACAAAGCAGGCCACACCCACAGAACCTGTTCCAAAAATTTTGAAACCCACCCCTGGTTTGGGGCGTCTAGAGTAAAGAAGGACCAGGGGGGGACAAGATAGCAGTATTCCAGTATTTGGGGGCTACCCAAAGATGAGGGGGTCAAGCTATTCTCCAAAGCAGGGGTCCCCAACCGTTGCAACTTTAAGTCTGAAGGACTTCAGCTCCCAGAATTCTCCAGCCAGCAAAGCTTATTATGTATATACTTACATAGCAAAGCTGGCTGGAGAAGTCTGGGAGCTGAAGTCCTTCAGACTTAAAGTTGCAAAGGTTGGGGACCCCTGCTCCAAAGGACCAGAAGGCAAGAGAAGAAGCAACGGATGGAAATTCATCAAGTGGAATCGAGGAGAACCTTCAATGGATAGATTAACCAGTGGAACAGTTTACCACCAGAAGTTGTGACTGCTCCAACACTGGATGTTTTTAAGAACTGGGCAGCCACTTCTCTGAAATGGCGTAGGGTCTCCTGCTCGAGCAAGGGGTTGGGCTAGAAGACCTCCAAGGTCCCTTCCAGCTGCATTCTGATTCTAAATTCCAGACTTGGATTTCGGAGATTAAAAAGGACCTTTTCAGCTAAAGGTTCCCCTTGCACATCTGTGCTGGTCGTTCCTGACTCTAGGGGGCACTGCTTATCTCCGTCTCAAAGCCGAAGAGCCAGCGCTGTCCGAAGACGTCTCCGTGGTCATGTGGCCGGCATGACTCAATGCCGAAGGCGCACGGAACGCTGTTCCCTTCCCACCAAAGGTAGTTCCTGTTCTTCTACTTGCATTTTTTACCTGCTTTCGAACTGCTAGGTTGGCAGAAGCTGGGACAAGTCACGGGAGCTCCCTCCGTTACGCGGCGCTAGGGATTCAAACCGCGAACTGCCGACCTTTCTGATCGACAAGCTCAGCGTCTTATCCACTGAGCCACCGTGTCCCTTGATTTTCAGCTACTATGGAACAATAATACCCAAGGTGTGTTTCTGGTTGTGTAAGTCAACGCAAAGAAAGCTAGAGTTTTGATTGGAACACAGAAATGTGCAAGAAGGCTTTAGAACAGTTCCATTTAGTGACCGTTCGAAGTTATAGTGGCGCTGAAAAAAAAAGACCTATGACTGTTTTTCACACTTATGACTATGACCCTTGCAACATCCTTATGGCCACATCCTCAAAATTCAGACGCTTGGTAACTAACTCGTATTTATGACGGGTTGCAGCGTCCTCGGGGTCACACAATCCCCTTTTGCGACCTTGTGATGGGCAAAGTCAATGGGGAAGCCAGATTCACTTAGCGACCGTTTTACTACCTGTAGTGATTCACTTAACGAACGTGGCCAGAAAAGCCGTAAAATGGGGCGAAATCACTGATTTCTCACTCAGCGACATAAATTTGGGGCCCCATGGTGGTCTTAAGTCAAGGAGTGCCTACCCTAGACTTATGGGCCATAAAAGACACCAATAGAATTGTTCTGGATTGTCCTTCCCATACTTACCTGGATATACGGATATTCTGCAACCAGTTCTCCCTTCGCATTGTAAGTATAAATCGGCATATTTTCCCTGGCAAAGAATCTGAAAATGTAAAAAATAAAAAAAAGGAATTTAGTAGGGATGCAGCTTATATACAATACAATACAATAGCAGAGTTGGAAGGCACCTTGGAGGTCTTCTAGTCCAACCCCCTGCGTGGGCAGGAGCCTTATACCATTTCAGACAAATGGCTATCTAACATCTTCTTAAAGACTTCCAGGGTTGGGGCATTCACAACTTCTGGAGGCAACTTCTGTTCCTCTGATTAATTGTTCTCACTGTCAGGAAATTTCTCCTTAGTTCTAAGTTGCTTCTCTCCTTGGTTAGTTTTCACCCATTGCTCCTTGTCCTGCCCCCAGGTGCCTTGGAGAAAAGTTTGGCTCCCTCTTCTTTGTGGCACCCTCTGAGATATCGGAAGACTGCTATCATGTCTCTCCTGGTCCTTCTCTTCATCAAACTAGACATACCCAGCTCCTGCAACCGTTCTTCATATGTCTTAGTCTCCAGTCCCCTAATCATCTTGGTTGCTCTTCTCTGCACTCTTTCCAGAGTCTCCATGTCTTTTCTACATCGTGGCGACCAAAACTGTATGCAGTATTCCAAGTGTGGCCTTACCAAGGCACTATACAGTGGCATTAACACTTCACGTGATCTAGATTCTATCCCTCTGTTGATGCAGCCTAGAACTGGGTTGGCTTTTTTGGCGGCTGCTGCACACTGCTGGCTCATATTTAAATGGTTGTCCACTAAGATTCCTAGATCCCTCTCACAATTGCTACTGTTGAGCAAGGTACCACCTATACTGTACTTGTGCATTTTGTTTTTCTTGCCTATATGTAGGACCTTACTTTTTTCACAATTGAATTTCATTTTATTAGATAGTGCCCAATGTTCAAGTTTGTCTAGATCCTTCTGTATCTTAAGCCTATCTTCTGGAGTGTTGGCTATTCCTGCCAGCTTGGTGTCGTCTGCAAATTTGCTGAGTTCCCCATTTATCCCCTCATCCAAATCGTTGATGAAGATGTTAAAGAGTACTGGGCCTAAAACAGAGCCTTGGGGGACTCCACTGCATACTTCCTTCCATGTAGATGCAGTTCCATTGAGGACTACACGTTGAGTGCGGTTGGTCAGCCAGTTACGAATCCATTTGGTGGTGCTGCTGTCTAACCCACAATTTTCTACTTTATCTAATAGTAGGTTATGGTCTACTTTATCAAATGCCTTACTGAAGTCCAGGTAAATTATATCGACAGCATTCCTCTGGTCCACTGATTTTGTCACTTTGTCAAAGAATGCAGCTTATATGAAGCTTATTACATAGCAAGGCAAGTTACGATGAGGGATGGTTTAAAAAAAAAAAGTCCAAAATATTGAAAGGGAAATAAAGAGTCATTGCAGCTGGGCAAAGTCTATTATACAAATATTTTAAGAAGAAATTACCAATTGGAAAATAAAAAGACTTGGGATTGGAGCCTGAATCTGCAGAGGAAGATGAGCTGGAACTGGAGCCGACTGGAGATCGAGGGGGAGGCTTTGTTTGGCTTGAGGGGGTGGGGTAAATGGGGAGGAGCAGGCCCAGTCAAGCCAGGGCCTTTCAGGATTGGGAGGGCTTGTAGGCAAGGAGGAAGAGGGGGCAGGATGACCAGGAGAGGCTAAGAAAATGAGAGACAGAGCTCAGGCGAGGAGCAAGGACCGCCCGCTCCTGATCCAAGAGCACGGAGAGTGGAGAGAAGGCGAGAACAGCGCAGGCTGACCCAACTACTTGGGAGGAGAGCGCCCAGCCCAGGGGTGAAATGCTTACCAGTTCGGGCTGCTTTGCAGAACCGGTAGTAAAAAATACTTTTTAAAGGTTTTTAAAAAATATTACAATGATCGCATGCCACGCAGCTGATCTTGGGAACTTTTTTCTTTTTTAAAAAACTTTTTAAGTGTTTTTTTTACTACAGGTTCTCCGAAAATGTGGGGGTGGGAGGGTGTTTTTGCTCCCAGTGGCCTGCTAGATCAAAAATGGGGGGTGGGGGGTTCTGAGAAAGAAAAGAAGAAAGGAAGGTTGGAAGGAAGGGAGGGAGGGAGGAAGGGAGAGAGAGAGAGAGAAAGAAAGAAAGAAAGAAAGAAAGAAAGAAAGAAAGGGAAAGAAGGAAGGAAGGAAGGAAGAAAGAAAGAAAGAAAGAAAGAAAGAAAGAAAGAAAGAAAGAAAGAAAAAAGAAAGATAAAAAGAAAGGGAGGGAGGGAGGGGAAAAAGAGAGGAAGGAAGGACTGCAAACCTGGCACCAGGAGCAGCTTCAGAGGATAATCCAGGGCTGGAAGGGACCTGGAGGTCATCTAGCCTAACCCCCTGCTCCAGCAGAACATGGTTAAAGTGAGTTTCTGTCTTTTGATCCCCTCAGTTACGTGACTACATAGCCACACCCACCACCAAGCCACAGAACCGCTAGTAAAAAATTTTGGATGGAAACTAATCAAGGAGAGAAGCCACCTGGAATTAAGGATCAACTTCCTGACAGTGAGGACAATTCACCAGTGGAACGGCTTGCCACTAGAGGTTGCAAATTATGCTCCATCCCTGGAGGTTTTTAAGAAGACATTGGACAACCGTTTGTCTGAAACGGTATAGGGTTTCCTGCCTGAGCAGGGGGTTGGACTAGAAGACCTCCAAGGTCCCTTCTAACTCTGCTATTGTATTGTGTTGAGAGAAGATGAGAAGAGAGAAGAGAAGAGAAGGGAAGAGAAGAGGGGAGAAGAGAGAAGAGAAGAGAAGAGAAGAAAGAAGGGAAGGGAGGAGAATAAAGAATAGAAGAGAGGAGAGGAGATAAGTCTTTAAGAGGATGTTGGATAGCCATTTGTCTGAAACGGTATAGGGTTTCCTGCCTGAGTAGTGGGTTGGACTAGAAGACCTCCAAGGTCCCTTCCAACTCTGCTACTGTATTGTGTTGAGAGAAGATGAGAAGAGAGAAGAGAAGAGAAGAGAAGAGAAGGGAAGAGAAGAGGGGAGAATAGAGAAGAGAAGAGAAGAAAGAAGGGAAGAGAAGAGAAGAAAGAATAGAGAAGAGAAGAAAGAATGGAAGGGAAGAGAATAAAGAATAGAGGAGAGGAGAGGAGTCTTTAAGAGGATGTTGGGTATTTGTCTGAAAGGGTATAGGGCTTCCTGCCTAGGCAGTGGGTTGGACTAGAAGACCTCCAAGGTCCCTTCCAGCCCTGTGATTCTACGTGTTGTCTTCATTCCATTTACACTTCCCACTTAATGGTTATTGATGAGGTTTTTTATACTAGGTTTGCCTTTATGTTTTAGGACATAAAACCGCTGGGAGTTGCTTTTCTTCAATCTAGGAGGAGGTAAACACAATTACTCCCTCCGTCCACCCGATCCATTAAAAGGAAGCGACCACTTACTGTTGTTTCAGATGCACAATTCTGAAGTGACTTTCCACTTTAATCATGTAACTCAAATGCACCTGAAGCGAGATGGAGAAAATGCAGAACGGTGCATTAATATTTTATTTATTTGATTTATATCCCACCCTTCTCCAGAAGGACCCAAATTTTGGGTCTCCACTTCTAGTCTCCCAGACCACTGTGAATAACGATGCAGGTCGAGTCACAGGGTGAATATTTATAAATAGAGAGATAATACAGTATATTATTGACTGTAATATCCCCATTCCGGGGCCAGCCAGAGGTGGCATTTGCTGGTTCTCCGAACTACTCAAAATTTACGCTACCGGCTCTCCAGAAGTGGTCAGAAGCTTCTGGATTTCATCTCTGGCGTGGTTAGAGCAGCTTTTAATATAATGAGATGATTGCATCTCGGATGGTGCTAAGAGGCATTGGGATATGGTGGCTGTTTCAATCTCGGGCAATGCCGACTGCAGCTTTGCTCAATCTTCACAGCTGGAAGATGGGTGGACTTCAATCCCCAGAATTCCCCAGCTGGCCTTGTGAATTGAAGTCCACCCATCTTCAAGGTATTATCTATCTATCTATCTATCTATCTATCTATCTATCTATCTATCTATCTCTCCATATCATCTATCTATCTATCTATCTATCTATCTATCTATCTATCTATCTATCTATCTATCTATCTATCTATCTCTTTCTATCTCTCCATATCATCTCTCTCTCTCTCCATATCATCTATATCTATCTATCTATCTATCTATCTATCTAACTTCTATCTCTTTCTATCTCTCCATATCATCTACCTGTCTATCTAATTATCCTATTTATCTCTCTCTCTCTCTCTCTATCATCTATCTATCTATCTATCTATCTATCTATCTATCTATCTATCTATCTATCTATCTATCTATCTATCTATCTATCTAATTATCCTATTAATCTATCTCTATCTCTCTATCTCTCTCTATCATTCATCTATATCTATCTATCTATCTATCTATCTATCTATCTATCTATCTATCTATCTATCTAACTATCTAACTATCTATCTCCAAACTACTTAAAATTTCTGTTACCGATTCTCCAGAACTGGTCAAAACCTGCTGAATACCACCTTATATACATACAAACATACATACATACATACATACATACATACATACATACATACATACGTGTGTGTGTGTGTGTTGCATTTGTGCTGATAAATAAATAAACAAGGGGGACTAGTATAGATCTACTTCAAGCTATTTTTCTCTCATCAGCTAGCCAGACCCTTGCTGGGATTTGAACCGGGGCTGTATTACATGTTAGGCAGATGTTTTAGCCACTAAGCCACCAGGTTCTCCTCCTGATCAGCTGAGACAGGGGAAATAAGTATATGCTTGTGTCACAACACCCTGATAAGCCCCAATTAAGGGAGGAAGCATAGTGCTCTCCTTTTCTGCCTTTCGGCTCATCACCAGAGACCATCTAGACAGAAAGCCATGAGTTCCGTTGTGTACTTTTGTTTACATGTGTGTTAGGTTTTGTCCTGATAAATAAATAAACAAGGGAGACTAGGATAGATCTATTTCGAGCTATTTAGCTCTCATCAGCTAGTCATACCCTTACTGGGATTCGAACCTGCGTCGTTTTACATGTAAGGCAGTTGTAATTGCCACTAGGCCACAAGCTCTCATCAGCTGATCAGACACACACACAAACACACACACACACGTGTGTGAGTGTTTGTGTAGATAGAGATATATAGATAGAGATAGCATGCATGTGTGTATGTGTGTATATATAGCATGTACACACACATATACACAGAACTCCAAAACTTCCATAGACACACACACACACACACACACACACACACACACACGGTTTCATTTCAAAGTTGTGTGGCCTCCCAGAGTCACTTTGTGACAAGATAGAAAGCAAACAAATTTAAACAAACAAGCAACAAATAAATAAATTTAACCCCTGGAATTTGAGACTAAAGAAATTTCCATGTTAAAAGTTGCATGGTCTCCAGGGTGCCATTTAGGGCTGTAGTATTACAATAATACAATAGCAGAGTTGGAAGGGACCTTGGAGGTCTTCTAGTCCAACCCCCTGCCTAGGCAGGAAGACAAATGGCTCTCCAACATCTTCTTGAAGACTTCCAGTGTTGGGGCATTCACAACTTCTGGAGGCAACTTCAGTTCCACTGATTAATTGTTCTCACTGTCAGGAAATTCCTCCTCAGTTCTAAGTTGCTTCTTTCCTGGATTAGTTTCCACCCATTGCTTCTTGTTCTGCCCTCAGGTGCCTTGGAGAATAGTTTGACTCCCTCTTCTTTGGGGCAACCCCTGAGATATTGGAAGACTGCTATCCTGTCCTTCTTTTCATTAAACTAGACATCCCCGGTTCCTGCAACCGTTCTTCATATGTTTCAGCCTTCAGTCCCCTCGTCCTCTTGGTTGCTCTTCTCTGCACTCTTTCCAGAGTCTCCACATCTTTTCTACATCGTGGCGACCAAAACTGGATGCTGTATTCCAAGTGTGGCCTTCCCAAGGCATTACAAAAGTGGTATTAACCCTTCACGGGATCTTGAACAAGGTTTTTTTAAAATAACTTTTTATTGTTTCTGATTTTTATTGGTTTTTCACAGTCAAGCAGGATTGCTTTGCATCTCAGAGCAAAACATAAACCATGGTTTACAAAGGGCAGATAGCTAAGATCTTCCACGACCAATTAGAACCAAGAACGGCCCAGGAAGCCACTGATCTGTGCAAATTGCCTCCGGGCGATTCATTCATTTCTTGGTTTGGCTGAACTAAGCACATGAAAACGCAACCATGGTGGCTTGACAACTAACTCTGGATAATGGTTTGTCAGGCAGAGAGGGGCAGGATAACGTGGTTTTCCTGGCTTTGAATCAAAACAAAACTTACTTTGCTGTTGTATAGAGAGCTCGTTTCCAGCTGCAGGGGTTCTATGACTTCTGAGTAAAGATATGTCGAAGACGTGCGGATGAAACCTAAAAAGGAAATATAGTAGAAAAGAGAATTAATATTAGGGGACTGGAGGCTGAAACATATGAAGAACGGTTGCAGGAACTGGGTATGTGTAGTTTAATGAGAAGAAGGACCAGGGGAGACAGGATAGCATCTTCCAATATCTCAGGGGTTGCCCCAAAGAAGAGGGAGTCAAGCTATTCTCCAAGGCACCTGAGGGCAGAACAAGAAGCAATGGGTGGAAACTAATCGAGGAGAGAAGCAACTTAGAACCAAGGAGGAATTACCTGACAATGAGAACAATTAACCAGTGGAACTACTTGCCACCAGAAGTTGTGAATGCCCCAACACTGGAAGTCTTTAAGAAGATGTTGGATAGCCATTTGTCGGAAATGGTATAGGGTTTCCTGCCTAGGCAAGGGGTTGGACTACTTACTTACTTTACTTTATTAGATTTATAGACCGCTCGCTTTCCCAGAAGGGACTCGGGGCGGTGCGCAGGAAATTAAAAACATATAAGCATAACAATGTATAAAATTTAAAACCAGATTAAATTATTATCCCTGTGCTAAAATTTATAAAATCGTTAAAACTATTTCCCCTTAAAACCAATTAAAACAATTTAGCTTCAGACTATAGGCTAGGTGGGGTAAATTAGGCCAGGCCGGCCTGTTGGAAAAAGTAAGTCTTTAGTTTCTGGCGGAAGGAGCGGAGGTCCGTGGTCGTCCTGAGTTCGGGAGGTAGGTCGTTCCAGAGGGTTGGGCCCACCACAGAGAAGGCCCTTCCCCTGGGCGTCGCCCACTGACATTGCCTAGTGGACGGCACCCGGAGAAGTCCCTCTCTGTGGGAGCGACTAGATGACCTCCAATGTCCCTTCCAACTCTGCTATTGTATTGTGTTGAGAGAAGATGAGAAGAGAGAAGAGAAGAGAAGGGAAGGGAAGAGAAGAGATATTGTATTGTATTGTATTTGCAGGAGTTGGATGGTTTTGGATGGTGGGACTGGGGGCTCCGAGGAGCAACTCACTGCTTGAGGAGCTGATGGAGTAAGAAAACTTCATCCCCATTCTGTCCATCCCTTAGTTCTGGCTTCCGTATAGTTTTTAAAACCTTAACCTGTGTAGTTCTAATGTTTTAATTATTTTTCTACCTTAACAGAAGCCTGGGAGGGAGCGGTCTATAAATTAAATTTATTATTATTATTATTATTATAGAATAACACGTTAAAAAATGCAAGTAGAAAAATAGGAGCCACCTTTGGTGGGAAGGGAACAGCCTTCCATAAGCCTTCGACGTTGAGCCATGCCGGCCACATGACCACGGAGACATCTTTGGACAGCGCTGGCCCTTCGGCTTAGAAACGGAGATGAGCACCGCCCCCTGGAGTCGGGAACGACTAGCACAGATGTGCGAGGGGAACTTTTATCTTTCCCTTTAGCTGAAAAACAGTTCTTGCCTTTTCAACCTCTGAAATCCAAGTCTGGAATCTAGAATCAGAATAGAGTTGGAAGGGACCCTGGAGGTCTTCTAGTCCAACCCCCTGCTCTGGCAGGAGAGCCTATTCCACTCCAGACAAATGGATGTCCGGTCTTTAAAATGCCCCAGTATTGGTGCACCCACAATTTCTTGTGGCAAGTAGTTCCACCCGTTAATTGTCCTCGCTGTTAGGAAGTTTCTCCTCAGTTCCAGGTGGCTTCTTTCCTTGGTTAGTTTCCATCCGTTGTTTCTTGTCCTGCTTTGGAGAATGTGTTGACCCCCTCTTCTTTGGGGCAACCCCAAAAATACTGGAATGCTGCTATCATTTCCCTCCTGGGTCCTTCTGGGCGTTTTAAAGTTAGATGATATCAAGCACGGACAAGCTAAAAATGTGATTAATAAAGAATGCAAAGAATCGTAGAATAGAATAGAAAACAACATTACATACCTCTAGTCCGTCTTTAAATGAAACTAGACCAGGGGTGGGCAAACTTTGCAACTTTAAGTCTGAAGGACTTCAGCTCCCAGAATTCTCCAGCCAGCAAAGTCCTTCAGACTTAAAGTTGCAAAGGTTGGAGACCCCTGCTTTAAAAAGCTGGCTGGAGAAGTCTGGGAGCTGAAGTCCTTCAGACTTAAAGTTGCAAAGGTTGGAGACCCCTGCTTTAAAAAGCTGGCTGGAGAAGTCTGGGAGCTGAAGTCCTTCAGACTTAAAGTTGCAAAGGTTGGGGACCCCTGCTTTAAAAAGCTGGCTGGAGAAGTCTGGGAGCTGAAGTCCTTCAGACTTAAAAGTTGCAAAGGTTGGAGACCCCTGCTTTAAAAAGCTGGCTGGAGAAGTCTGGGAGCTGAAGTCCTTCAGACTTAAAGTTGAAATTGAAATTGAAATTGAAATTTATTAAGTTGCAAAGGTTGGAGAGCACTGCTTTAAAAAGCTGGCTGGAGAAGTCTGAGAGCTGAAGTCCTTCAGAGAATGGGGGATCTATTTGGGCCATTACGGTGTCCGCTGTAATTTTTATGAACTGCCAGGTTTTTAACGTTGCCCGTGGATAATTCATAGGGACGTGTTCGGCTGCTCCTACATTTGGCGTCCCTCTCCGTTCATCTTCCCTCCGATTTAGAAAGAGCTTCCACAGATTGCAAAATGGAGAGGTGAAATATACAAGAGAAACCGGAAATAATGTTATTAGGAATTGGCCCAGGTGTAATTAGAAAAGAAAAATGGTATCTTATAATACATAATTTTTAAGATGGATTTCAGTAGGGTTTTGAATTTATTTTAGCACAGGCTCGTAGATTTAATTCATTTTAATTATCTTTTATTGTATTTATTGAATATTGTTTTTATTATCTCCTGTGCACCGCCCTGAGTCCCTTCGGGGAGATAGGGCGGTATATAAATCCAATAAAATAAAATAAAATAAAATAAATAAACATATATATTAGTGGCTGCAAGGATTTGCTATGCCCAAAAATGGAAAGACAAGGCAATACCTGATAACTATCCAATTATGCAGAAAAGATAAAAATGTGCAGAAGCAGAGAGATTATGGTATATACTAAAGGAAAAAGAGGAATCTGAATTTTTTAGGAGTTGGGACTGTTGGTGTATAAATGGTTGGAAAGGAGAAGAGGAAGAATGGACGAGTAACATGAGTGGAGACAAACCAAGTATGTATTGATATGCAGAATAAGAATAAGAAGTTGATATAAACAATTAGAAGAATTAGAAAGTAATGGAAGTTCCGTTCATTTGCGTTAAATCAGGGCAGACGTGAGCTGCTGGCTGGAGAAGTCTGGGAGCTGAAGTCCTTCAGACTTAAAGTTGCAAAGGTTGGAGACCCCTGCTTTAAAAAGCTGGCTGGAGAAGTCTGGGAGCTGAAGTCCTTCAGACTTAAAGTTGCAAAGGTTGGAGAGCACTGCTTTAAAAAGCTGGCTGGAGAAGTCTGGGAGCTGAAGTCCTTCAGACTTAAAGTTGCAAAGGTTGGAGACCCCTGCTTTAAAAAGCTGGCTGGAGAAGTCTGGGAGCTGAAGTCCTTCAGACTTAAAGTTGCAAAGGTTGGAGAGCACTGCTTTAAAAAGCTGGCTGGAGAAGTCTGGGAGCTGAAGTCCTTCAGACTTAAAGTTGCAAAGGTTGGAGACCCCTGCCCTATACTGTACCTGTGCATTTCGTTTTTCTTGCCTAAATGTAGAGCCTGACTCTTTTCACTCAGTTCGACCCTGAGTTGCAAAGTTTGCCCATCCCTGAACTAGACATACCCAAAGCCTATTTTATAGGTAGCCCTCAACTTACAATTGATTGTCTAGTGACCAAAGCTACAACAGCAGTGAAAAAAGTGACTTATGACCGTTTTTCACACTTAATGACCGTTGTGGTTACGCGATCAAAAATAGGATGTTTGGCAACTGACTCTTATTTATGATGGTTGCAGCGTCCTGGGGTCACGCCGCCCCCTTTTGTGAACGTCTGACTAGCAAAGTCCATGGGTGAAGTTCGATTCACTTAACAACCGTGTTGCTCACTTAGTCATTTCGGCGATTCGCTTAACAACGGTAGGCAGAAAGGTCGTCGCATGGGGGCAAAACACGCTTAGCGACATACATTTTGGGTTCAGTTGGGTTCCTACGTCAAGGGCTACCTGTCTCCATTTCAGGAATTACACATATGTAATTGGCATGCGTGTGATTTAAACACACATGTGCAGCCTTCCTGGGAGGGGACGGGGGTTAAACTGAAATGGGGGGGTTAATTTCTCCCACTCTTTGCACCCACCAGCACTGAGGAAGAGGAAGAGGAGCAGCAAGCCCCCCCAACGTGGCGCCCCCAGCCTCCAACAGGAAAAGAGGTGCTTCCCCTGCGCCATTTTGCTGAGGCCCCTCCCTCCTCACGGTTCCAACTGTCACCTGCCCTGAAGCCCCGCCCCCTCGGCAGCCCAGGTGCGAAGCCCCGCCTCTTCAGATTCCAACTCTCCATGGCCACTCAGGACCAAACCCCACCCCTTCTGGATCCGCCCCGCCGCTCTCCCATTGGCTCCTTAAACCCCACGCCTTCAGCTGCCACTCAGGTCCAAGCCCCACCTCTTCCCAGGCTTCCAATGAAAGCTGCATGCATCTCCTGGCGGACAGAAAAGTTTAGATGGAGCTGCAGAGACTTCTGGGTAATTTTAGTCCGCTTGTCCTACCTCACAGGGTTGTTGTGAGGACAACATTAGAAGAAACAACCAGGAAAGTGCCTCGAGCTCTGAAAGAGAAGAACAGATATAAGAGCTAATAATAGCTCTTATAGTATAATAATAATGATAATATAACTATAATAATATATAATAATATATTATATTTTATTTATATAATAATATAATATATTATATTTATATAATAATATAAATATATAATAATATAACTAACAATATATAATAATATAACTATTTTATATATATATATATATTTGCTTTCGTAGATTTTCACGGGTGTAGGTATGCTGGTATTGCCATCCTCGGGTGTTTTCCCGTGTATATAGCATGGAATTGTATATACTGTATAGCCCCACCCTCCACCCAAGCCGTTGAAATTCAAAATAAGGAGAAACATACAAATAAGACCAATCAGCATCAATCTACCAATCATGATGCAGCTGCACAGCCAATCAACCCACTCACAACAATAGTCAGCACTCCACCCCTCCCACCAAGATTTAAGGAAGGGCGACGCCTTCGCAGTCACAGACCGAAGCCTGAGGATGGCAAGTGAGATTTTGTCGAAACATTCCAAAAAACTCCATTCTATATACACGGGAAAACACCCGAGGATACGAAAATCTATGAAAAAAATACATATATAAATATATACAATACAATACAATAGCAGAGTTGGATATGCTGGTCTTATTGTATTCAGGTGTTTTCCCGTGTAAGAATGAGATTGTCTTTGCAACGTTTCGGCAAGATCTCACTTGCCATCTTCAGGCTTCGGTCTATGGCTACGAAGATGCCGCCCCGAAGCCTGAAGATGGCAAGTGAGATCTTGCCGAAACATTGCAAAAACAATCTTATTATTTATTTTTATTTTATTACATTTCTAGACCGCCCCCTCTCCCTGAAGAGACTCAGGACGGTATACAGGAAAATTAAAACATCTAGAAAACATGACAATACATACATAATTAAAATCAAATTAAATAGCCCTGTACAAATTTACTCATTCTTACACGGGAAAACACCTGAATGCAACAAGACCAGCATATCTACACCCATGAAAATCTACGAAAACATATCTATCTATCTATCTATCTATCTATCTATCTATCTATCTATCTATCTATCTATCTATCTATCTATCTATCTATCTATCTATCATCTATCTATCTATCTATCTATCTATCTATCTATCTATCTATCTATCTATCTATCTATCTATCTATCTATCTATCTATCTATAATATTATAGTTATATAAAATTTAATAAAATATAATAATATATAATAACAAATATATATAAAGTTTAATAATATAAATATACAGTATTATAATAAGAAGATAGTCAGGATGGTGGGATATATTATTATTATTTAAACTCTGGCCATTAAAATGCGTAGTGCAATTTCAAAAGCATGCTAAGGAAGATTGTATTCTTCAGAGAAATCATACAGTGTTTTGATTCTTTGATGCAATTTTACTGAAATTGTGTTTTTTGTTTCTATTGCACCTTTGGCAGAGTCAGTTCGGAATTAGGCAGTGCCTAGAACTGAATAAACTACTGTACATTAATTATAATTTATTCCTAATTCCCAGGCTTGGTTTGTGGATAAAACTGGAGAAGGGTTTTACTCACTTACTTATTCTATTTGCAGAATGGCAAAATTTATTTGCTTATTTAATCTATTTGCATATTGCCAAATTTACTTGCTTATTCCATTTGCATATTGCCAATTTATTTGCTTACTTATTTTATTTGCATATTGCCAAATTTATTTGCTTATTTATTCTACTTGCATGTTGTCAGATCAGTTGATTTAGACGTAAATTTCACAAACATTAAATAAGCCGCTAACTAGAACAGCCCACAAATAATATACTAATAATAAATAAAAATGGGGGTGAAAGGACAATCAGGAAAATAATTAACAGTATCTCTAGAAGAAGAAAAAAATCAAAGGCCATGCAGAATCTTGCTTGAGCTGGCAGAAAATAGTCAGAAAATAAATAAAAAAATAAATAAGCACTAAAAAAATTAACTGAAATCTGCACAGCAGGAATGTTTTAAATCAAAATTGTAAAACAGAATAGTAATAATAGATAACACAACCAAATACCAGTAGTGTAATAGTACTAGTGGAGTAGTAGCAAATGTAGTAGGTCTTATAATACTAACACGATTGCTAATAACATGGAAATAAGGTAACAACTTAGAGCTAGTAGCAATAATAATGACCATACGGAAAAAATAGTTAACACACACAAATTGCACAGTGACAATAGGATACATTACTGTAATTAAACTGATTTCATTTTTTTTTTAAAACAACAGTTTATTATAGTGTTCACCACATATTCTAGGGCAGCGGTTCTCACGATGTATAGATTTCATTTTCCCAGAATCCCCCAGCCGACATACTGGCAGGGGAATTCTGGGAGTCAAAATTCACCCATCTTAAAGCATGCTGTGTGAGGAATTCTGGGAATTGAAGTCCACCCATGCTGGCTGGGGAATTCTGGGAGTCAAAATTCACCCATCTTAAAGCATGCTGTGTGAGGAATTCTGGGAATTGAACTCCATCCATGCTGACTGGGGAATTCTGGGAGTCAAAAATTCACCCATCTTAAAGCATGCTGTGTGAAGAATTCTGGGAATTGAAGTCCATCCATGCTGACTGGGGAATTCTGGGAGTCGAAGTCCACCCATGCTGACTGGGGAATTCTGGGAGTCAAAATTCACCCATCTTAAAGCATGCTGTGTGAGGAATTCTGGGAATTGAAGTCCATTCATGCTGACTGGGGAATTCTGGGAGTCAAAATTCACCCATCTTAAAGCATGCTGTGTGAGGAATTCTGGGAATTGAAGTCCATCCATGCTGACTGGGGAATTCTGGGAGTCGAAGTCCACCCATGCTGGCTGGGGAATTCTGGGAGTCAAAATTCACCCATCTTAAAAACATGCTGACTGGGGAATTCTGGGAGTCGAAGTCCACCCATGCTGGCTGGGGAATTCTGGGAGTCAAAATTCACCCATCTTAAAGCATGCTGTGTGAGGAATTCTGGGAATTGAAGTCCATCCATGCTGACTGGGGAATTCTGGGAGTCAAAATTCACCCATCTTAAAGCATGCTGTGTGAGGAATTCTGGGAATTGAAGTCCATCCATGCTGACTGGGGAATTCTGGGAGTCAAAATTCACCCATCTTAAAAACATGCTGACTGGGGAATTCTGGGAGTCGAAGTCCACCCATGCTGTCTGGGGAATTCTGGGAGTCGAAGTCCACCCATGCTGTCTGGGGAATTCTGGGAGTCGAAGTCTGCTGGGGAAAGGACTCAGAGCATCCACCTGCCCCAGGTGGAGGCTCCACCCCCTCTGCTCTAGCCCCACCCATAGTGGTCCTCTGCCTGGCCTTCCTCTGGCTGGGAGCCGTTGCCCGGGGCAACCAAGCAGCAGCCTGAAGGGATGAAGGCAACCGCCAGGCGGCTGACAGGAGCATCAGGGCCTCTGTGACCCCTCGATTAAGCGGGTTCAGAGCCCCCTGGGGCACCAGCCCCATACCCCCCCCCCCGGTAGTGGGGGTCTCTGGAGTGGTAGCTCCCCTCCTAAAGCGGCTACGTCCTCCCCTTCCAGGTGACACCCCCCCCACTCAAAAGGTCCTGCTGAGAAATTTCCTCAGGGCATGTGCAGAGTTCTAGCCCTCATGAAGAGACGAGCAAGGGCTGGCTTGTGAAAAAGGAAAAGAGCAAACTTGGCTAGAAAGGGAGGGGGGAGGTCAAAAAAGTCAAGATGGCGGCCGGGAGCGCCCCCTACCTGGCGAACGGGGAAATGGGCGGCTTAGTCAATTTGGCAAACAAATAGGAATCTTTATTTATTTAGGAGCTGCGCAGCGCAGGGAATCCAACCCCCGCCCTTCCTTTCTTTTCAAGGGCAGTCCTTATTTTAATCTTTATTTTATTTTTATCTGACTTTCTTTTGGAAAGCGGCCCGTTAGATTTATTTCGTTTGGTGATTGATTTCCTTGCTTCGGCTCTCGAGTTTCCCTCCGTAAAAGCAGAGTTATCAACATAAAGAATGACAGCTTTATTATTTCTTTCGGATTTGTCCAAACCTTTTTGGAGGTCTGGCCTTTTATTTTCCTGGCAAGACAAGACGGTAGCTGTCAGGATGTAAACTCTGGGCCTGCCTTGACGTTTTCTGGACACCCCTGTTAAGAATCAGCTGGTCACGTCTCAGTGTCTCTGACCATGTGCAGAGCGCCTTCCCTTGTCGAAAAGCTGACTCCACTAAGGCATCCTCATGAGAGGGGGCATCCTCTTAGCATCCCCACCCACTCATGGCCCCCAGGGTGCCCCTTGTCCTTGGCTTTCTTTCTTTCTTTCTTTCTTTCTTTCTTTCTTTCTTTCTTTCTTTCTCTTTCTTTCTTTCCTTTCTTCCTTCCTTCCTTTCTCTTTCTTTCTTTCTTTCTTTCTTTTTATTCCTTCCTTCCTCTCTTTCCTCTTTCCTCTTTCTTTCTTTCTTTTTATTCCTTCCTTCCTCTCTTTCTTCTTTCTTTCTTTTTATTCCTTCCTTCCCTCAATCCCTTCCTTCCTTTCTCTTTCCATCCTTCCTTCCCTCCCTCCCTCCCTCCCTCTCTTTCCTTCCTTCCATCCTTTCTCTTCCTTTCTTTCATTTTTTCTCCTCTCCTTTCTTTCTTTTCTTTTTTTCTTTCCCTCCTTCCCTCCTTCCTGCATTTCCTGCATCTGAATTTTGACCACAAGAATCCTGCAAACGTCATTAAATGGGTGAAAACCCGTCATAAGTCACTGTTTTCAGGGCCATTGTAACTTTGGTCATAAGTTCATTCCTAGCGAAGTTTGATGGATTTTGAGGAAGAAGTATTGATTGTACTTCTTTCTTTCTTTCTTTCTTTCTTTCTTTTTCTTTCTTTCTTTCTTTCTTTCTTTCTTTCTTTCTTTCTTTCTTTCTCTTCCTTCCTGCATTCCTTCCTTCCTCTCTCTCTCTTTCTTTCTCTCTCCCTTCCTTCCTGCATTTCCTTCCTTCCCATCCTTTTCTTTCTTCCTTTCCTTCCTCTCTCTCTTTCTCTCTCTCTTCCTTCCTGCATTCCTTCCTTCCTTCCTCTTTCTTTCTTTCTTTCTTTCTTTCTTTCTTTCTTTCTTTCTTTCTTTCTTTCTTTCTCTCTTCCTTCCTTCCTGCATTTCCTTCCTTCCCTTCCTGCATTTCCTTCTGCTCTTTCTCTTTCTTTCTCTCTCCCTTCCTTCCTCTCTCTTCTTCTCTCCCTCTCTCTCTCTCTCTCTCTCTCTCTTCCTTCCTTCTTTCGTTTTCCTTCCTTCCTTCCTTCCTTCCTTCCTTCCTTCAATCTTCCTTCCTTCCTTCCTTCCTTCCTTCCTTCCTTCCTTCCTTCCTTCCTTCCTTCCTTCTTTGCATTTCTTTTTCAAGGCCGCTCTTGGTCTTTCTCCCCTTAAGGAAGTGAAGACGCCGAATGAGAAAATCCGAACTCTTGCAGAGATTCCATGGTCAGGAGCACTTGCTCTGCACAGCAAGAAAAGACATCTTTTCCTCCGACCTCTTCCGTTTCTCGATGGTCTGGAGAAGCTGAAAATTAAAGGACTGAGATGAGAGCAATGCCTGAAGTCCATGGACAGAGCGCCAGACGCACGCCTGTCACTTGGAAGGGCCTCGCTACTTCCACACCCCAGATGTGAGTAGTGACAACGGTAGAAGTTACACAGAGCTCCTGGTAGGTGAGTCGCCTTCCATTTTTTCCCCGTCATTAGAAATAGTGGATAGCGATAAAGGAGAATATTTCATCGCTCAGGGTTGAAATGAGGTTTTTATGATTGACGCTCTTTGAGATGGGTGGTTCTCTTGCAGACGTTTCAGGGCCCCGCTAGCGAACGTCATCAGGGCCAGAAGAGGGGAAAGGAAAAAGGAGGAAGGAGCATGCTGTGAACTGGTGCCAGTCCACGCAGTGGTGGGTTTCAAATTTTTTAGAACCTACTCTGTGGGTGTGGCCTGTTTTGTGGGTGTGGCTTGGCAGTCATGTGACAGGGTGGGAGTGGCCACCTTTTAAAATGTGGTGAAACTCATTTAACAACTCTTGCTCTTGCTTAGCAACCAAAATTTTGGCCTCAATTGTGATGATAAATTCTTTCTTTCTTTCTTTCTTTCTTTCTTTCTTTCTTTCTTTCTTTCTTTCTTTCTTTCTGTCTGTCTGTCTGTCTGTCTGTCTGTCTGTCTTTCTTTCTTTCTTTCTTTCTTTCTTTCTTTCTTTCTTTCTTTCTTTCTTTCTTTCTTTCTTTCTTTCTTTCTTTCTTTCTTCCTTCCTTCCTTCCTTCCTTTCCTTTCCTTCCGGTTGGGTCACTGGCAGCGGTGGGCCAGATTTACTTGCGGGTCTGCCGGTGGAACCCCCTCTCACCGGTTCTCTAAATTTCACCCACCGGCTCTCGCGAGTAGGTGCGAGCCTGCAGAAACCCACCACTGAGTCCACGGGTCTGGCTTTGGGGGATCCCTGATATAATAAGCATATCATCAACAAGTAGGCTTCACCCTGCTGGCTCTTGTCTTCCTCTTAGGCTTATCCACAAATGTAAAACAGCTCTTTTCGACGCACCAATTAATATCTGGCTGAAATTATGATAATACAGGGCAGTAGGCATAAAATAAAATGTTTTAATGCTGTATTTCAACCAGCCGCCCCTCCAAAATATACGAGAGTTCACGGGCTCTTAGTCAGAGAAGACTAATAAGTCCTGGGGCGAATGTAATTAGGTGCGCCGGAAATCTAATTTAAATTAAAGGGCTCCACTAATAGAAAACCCACATGAATTGGAAAGAAGGAAGAGGGAAGGAGAGGAGGATGGAAGGGGGAGAAAGAGCAGGAGAAAGGGAAGGGAAGAAGGGAGGCGAAGGAGAGGAGGAAGGAAGGAAGGAGAGGAGGGAGTGAGGGAGAAAAGAAAGGGAAAGGAGAGGAGGGTGGAAGGGAGAGAAAGAGAAGGAGAGAGGGTAGGGAGGGGAAGAGGAAGAGCAGGAGAAAGGGAAGGGAAGAAGGGAGGAAAAGGAGAGGAGGAAGGAAGAAAGGAGAGAAGGGAGGGAGAAAAGAAAGGGAAAATAAGGAGGTGTTACAAAAGGAGGAAGGGATGGCAAATAAAGCAACCCAAATTGTACATTTTATAACTTATTAAATGAAACAATAAATGTGTAAGAATGACAAATGTAAAGAAGAATAACAACTATGTGAATGTAGACTTAAAATGGTAGGTAAGAGAATAAAAAAATAAAAAAACATTCTTTGGGAAAAAAGAAAAGAAAAGAAAACCCACATGAATTAAAACACGGTTTTAAATCTCCTTCGACCCCCTTTGGTCTAAACCAGGGGTAGTCAACCTGGTCCCTAGCGCCCCCTAGTGGGCGTTCCAGCTTTCATGGTGGGCGGTCGGGGTTTTGTCCCATACTGAAGCACTTTCCTTTTTTTAATTTAATTGATTTCCCTACTTTATCAATCACCCTTCCTGTGGAACCGGTGGGCGGTTAGAAAATTCTACTACTAACAGAGATACAAAAGTGGGTGGTAGGTAGAGAAAGGTTGACTACCCCTGATCTCTCTCTCTCTCTCTCTCTCTGTGTCTCTCTCTCTTTATCATCTATCTATCTATCTATCTATCTATCTATCTATCTATCTATCTATCTATCTATCTTCTGTCTATCTATCTATCTATCTATCTATCTATCTATCTATCTATCTATCTATCTATCTATCATCTGTCTATCTATCTATCTATCTGTCTATCTATCTATCTATCTATCTATCTATCTATCTATCTATCTATCTATCTATCATCTGTCTATCTATCTATCTATCTATCTATCTATCTATCTATCATCTATCTATCTATCTATCTATCTATCTATCTATCTATCTATCTCTCTGTCTATCTACTGTATATAGTCTCTATCTGTCTGTCTGTCTGTCTGTCTATCTATCTATTTATCTCTCTGTCTATCTACTGTATATAGTCTCTGTCTGTCTGTCTGTCTGTCTGTCTATCTATCTATCTATCTATCTATCTATCTATCTATCTATCTATCTATCTATCTATCTATCTATCTATCTATCTATCTATCTATCTATCTATCTATCTATCTATCTATCTATCTATCTATCTATCTATCTATGTGGTAGTCAGCCTGGTCCCTAGCGCCCCCTAGTGGGCGTTCCAGCTTTCATGGTGGGCTGTAGGGGTTTTGTCCCATACTGAAGCACTTTCCTTTTTTTTAAATTCAATTGATTTCCCTACTTTATCAATCACCCTTCCTGTGGAACCGGTGGGCGGTTAGAAAATTTTACCACTAACAGAGATACAAAAGTGGGCGGTAGGTAGAGAAAGGTTGACTACCCCTGGTCTAAAGGGAGCCTCCCTCTCGGCATGGCGAAGGCTTTTGAGAAGGCCAGCTGTCTCACTGCCCTCTTGATGTCCCTGTTCCTCAGAGTGTAAATCAGAGGGTTGACCAAAGGGGTCAAAATGGCAAAGGTCATGTCGCTCAGAATGTGGATGTCGCTGGGCATCGGGACGCGGTAGGAGAGGAAGGCCAGGGCAATGGAGGAGTAGTAGGTGGTGACCACCAGGAGGTGGGAGAAGCAAGTGGAGAAGGCCCTCCTGCGGCCTTCCTTGGACTTGATCCGCAGGATGGAGAGCATGATGCAGGCGTAGGAGATGACCACCAGCAACAGCGGGCCGAAGGCCACGCTCATCGAAATGGTAAAGCCCAGGAAACTCTGGAAGGTGGTGCGGGCGTTTTGGCAGGCGGCCTGGATCACCGCCAAGTGGTCGCAGAAGCAGTGGTTGACCCTGGGCGTCTTGACGAAGGTCAGCTGGAGGGACTGGACCACCGGCTGGACGGGGACCAGCAGCGCGCAGAACCAAGCCCCCGCCGCCAGCCGCAGGTTCTTCCGCTTGGTCATCCGGGCGGCGTAGTGCAAGGGGTGGCAGATGGCCTCGTAGCGGTCGTAGGACATCACCACCAGGAGGAAGGTCTCCGTCACCGCCAGCCCGTGGAAGAAGTACATCTGCAAGAAGCAGCCCTTGGAGGAGACCCGCTTGGCGTCGGCCGCGAACGTGGCCAGCATTCGGGGGACGGTTAGGGTGGTCAGCAGGATGTCCAAGACGGAAAGGTTGGTCAGGAAGAAGTACATGGGCTTGTGGAGTTTGGGGTCGGCGGCCACGGCCACCACGATGGTGACGTTGCTAGAGAGGATGAGCAGATAGAAGGCAAGGAAGACGAAGAAGAGGGGGAACTGGTGACCCTGGAGGCTGGGGAAGCCGACGAGCCAGAAGGATGGGACAGAAGCCCCCGTGAAGTTGCAAGTCTCCATTTTGTGAAAGGCTCCCGGGGCCTAGTAAACAGAAGAGACCGGAGGGGAGGGTCAGCTTTGCTCATAAATAACACTGGCATGAGCACTAGCACTTATATACCGCTTCATGGTGCTTTTCCAGCCCTCTCTGAGCGGTTTACAAAGTCAGTATATTGGCCCAAACAATCTGGGTCCTCGTTTGATCAGAAGGACAGAAGGCTGAGTCAACCTTGAGCTGATCAGGATCAAACTGCTGGCAGTGAGCAATGAATTAGCCTGCAATACTGCATTCCAACTACTGGGAAGGAAGGAAGGAAGGAAGGAAGGAAGGAAGGAAGGAAGGAAGGAAGGAAGGAAGGAAGGAAGGAAGGAAGGAAGGAAGGAAAGGTAATAGCATTTAGACTTATATACTGCTTTATAGTGCTTTTCCAGCCCTCTGAGTGGTTTACAGAGTCAGCCTCTTGTCCCCCAACAATCTGGGTCCTCGTTTTACCCACCTCGGAAGGACAGAAAGCTGAGTCAACCTGGAGCCTGGTGAGATTTGAACTGCCAAATTGCAGGCAGCCATCAGGCAGCAGAAGGAGTCTGCTCTACCTCACTCTAACCACTGTGCCACCTTTGCAAAGTCTTTCTATTCATTGCACGAGTTTATTGCACAGGAGAAGAAGGCTAGTGAGAGAAGGATGGAAATTGCTGTGCAGGGCCCATCAGCTGCAACGAAGATGAAGCTAAAATACTATTTGTGCAGTTTGGCTGCAACTGAGCCAAGTCCCACGAGACTGAGCCTTCCTTCACGCAGAGGGGATAGATTTGAAGATAGGGATTGATTTTATTTTAACAAGGTTTTTGAGCAAGGGGAAAAAACAAACTAAAAAACTTGCATCCTCTTCTCTACAAAGTTGAGAAAAAGATAATTTTCCCAGAGCCACAGGCAAGGGTATAAATCAAATGTTATATATCTACAGAGAGACAGAACTCCAACTCCTTTGCAATTCTTTACTCCGTGCTTTACTCAGTCAAGCAGGGGGTTGGACTAGAAAACCTCCAAGCTCCCTTCTAACCCTACGATTCTACAATTCTTTGGATGCATCCTTTATTAATCACATTTTTAACTGACCCATGCCTGATATTATCTAACTGTAAAATGCTTAGAAGGATGAGGAGGGACATGATAGCATCTTCCAATATTTGAGGGGCTGCCACAAAGAAAATCTATTCTCCAAAGCTCCCGAGGGCAGGACAAGAAGCAACGGTTGGAAATTAATCAAGGAGAGAAGCAATCTGGAACTAAGGAGGAATTTCCTGACAGGGAGAACAATTCATCAGTGGAACTGCTTGCCTCCAGAAGTTGTGAATGCCCCAACACTGCAAGTCTTTAAGAAGATGTTGGATAACCCTTTGTCTGAAGTGGTGTAGAGTTTCTTGCCTAGGCAGGGGATTGGACTAGATGACCTCCAAGGTCCCTTCCAATTCTGTACTTGCAGGACTCTGTTAATGTAACATTACAACATTAACAATAATCTAAACAAGTACAATAATAAAAAATGAAAAAAATACTGAAAGAGAGCCAGTCAAGTAACAAAACATACAGTAGATCAAGTACAACACAGAAATGAGGATGATCTCTAAATTAGTCTCTAAATTAGGGGTGGGTTGTTGTTTTTTTTGGATATTCTGGATCTCTGTTAAAACTTGGTCAATGAAAAAAATTATACCATGTTGTCTTTCCAACCTGAATTACGAGAGAGAATTTCTATGGGCCTATTTAGCATTTGGGTGTTTCTTCCTGTCGTTTTTTCTTTCCCCCTCTTCTTGTATGAATAGGCACTTACTTGCAGGTGGCAGCAGCAATAATGTTGGCCCTTTCTTCTTGGGTAGCAACGTCAGCAACGGTTGCGTTACAAAATCAAAAAATGAAAAATGAACCCATGAAATGCACTTGCAAGCTTTTATAAGGAAGAGGGCTTCCCTCAGCAGCCTCCTTTAACGAATTCACACCCGAGGGAGTCCTGCTTCCTTCTGCGTCCTCAACGCCCCTCATTTCCCTGGTTAACAACCCCTGCCCCACGGAGGAAGAGGAGTAATTGGGAATTGTCCTGCTATTTTTTTCTTAATTCAAAAGCACCAGGCGGGAAAAAAAAACCACACGCATTTTAGGTGGTAGGGGCAAGCTCACTTTAGCAGCACTGTTTCCTCCTCCTCCTCTTCTTTCTCCGCCTCCCTCTTCCTCCTCCTCCTCTTCTTCCTCCTCTTTCTGTCCCCTCGCCTTTTGAGGGCAGAATAACAGAGTTAGAAAGGACCATGGAGGTCTTCTAGTCCAGCCCTCAGCTCAGGCAAGACATCCTATACCCTTTCAGACAAATAGCTGTCCAGTCTCTTTTTGAAAGCCTCCAGTGACTTCTGGTGGCAAGTGGTTCCACTGGTTAATGGTCCTCAGTGTCAGGAAATTCCCCCTCCATTCTAGGTTGGTTCTCTCTCTTGATTAGTTTCCATCCATTGCTCCTTGTTCTGACTTCCGGTGCTTTGGAGAAGTTGATGGAGATTAGAGATAGCCAGAACTACTACTGGTAGCTGTAGATTCCTCGCAGAATCCAAACAAAAAACACCGTAGGCTTCTTCTTCTTCTTCTTCTTCTTCTTCTTCTTCTTCTTCTTCTTCTTCTTCTTCTTCTTCTTCTTCTTCTTCTTCTTCTTCTTCTTCTTCTTCTTCTTCTTCTCTTCCTCCTCCTCCTTCTATTCTTCTTCTTCTTCTTCTTCTCTTCCTCCTTCTATTCTTCTTCTTCTTCTTCTTCCTTCTTCTTCTTCTTCCTCTTCCTCCTCCTCCCTCCTCATTCTTCTTCTTCTTCTTCTTCTTCTTCTTCTTCTTCTTCTTCCTTCTTCTTCTTCCTCTTCCTCCTCCTCCCTCCTCGTCCTTCTTCTTCTTCTATTCTTCCTCCTCCTCCTTCTATTCTTCTATTCTTCTTCTTCTTCCTCTTCCTCTTCTTCCTTCCTCTTCCTCCTCCTCCTCCTCCTCCTCCTCCTATTCTTCCTCCTCCTCCTCCTCCTCCTCCTCCTCCTCCTCCTCTTCTTCTTCTTCTTCTTCTTCTTCTTCTTCTTCTTCTTCTTCTTCTTCTTCTTCTTCTTCTTCTTCTTCTATTCTTCTTCTATCTTCTTCTTCCTCCTCCTCCTCCTTTTCCTCCTCCTCCTTCTTCTATCTTCCTCCTCCTCCTTTTTTCTTCTTTCTTCTATCTATATATAAATGGGTATGTGTGTGTACGTTCCAGCATACCCCTGGAACGCCTCAAGTAATTTAAACCAAACTTGGTACACAGATGACTTACTCTCCGGAAGCAAATACTGTTGGGGGGGGGGGGTTAGACACCCCTAAAACCGCTCGGGGTGTGTGTTCTCTTAAGATACAGCCTGTTGTGCCTTAAAATGGCTTCTACTGTACTGCCCTAAAATGGTTTCTGCTGTACACGCAGCGGAGTTGCCCTGGTAACGGCTTCACAGTCCTCCACAAGGGGGCTCCCACTGGTAATGGTTACAAATCCAAATTACATCTGTTCCAGACTATTTTCCCCCTATAAATAAATACCCCGGGCAACGGCGGGTTATCAGCTAGTTTAAAAGAAAACCCACCCTCTAGACCAGGGGTCTCCAACCTTTGCAACTTTAAGTCTGAAGGACTTCAGCTCCCAGACTTCTCCAGCCAGCTTTGCTATGTGGGTATATACATAATAAGCTTTGCTGGCTGGAGAAGTCTGGGAGCTGAAGTCCTTCAGACTTAAAGTTGCAAAGTTTGCCCACCCCTGGTCTAGACTCGCGCATAAGTTGTAAGACGGTTTGCTGGATTCCGCCTCAATGTATTTTATAAACCCATCCAATTCTGATTAAATTAAGCACGCTGTGGTTCTTGTGCCATCATCTCCTGACCTTGATCAATTTTCCTCCCGAGCCATTAAAGCAGAAAATAGCTTCCCAATAAGATTTGTGACTTGGAAATAGCAGGCTCTTTTCCACGTTTTTAAATTTCAGA
The DNA here is from genome assembly GCA_039707465.1 of Rhabdophis nuchalis. Taxonomy (NCBI): domain Eukaryota; kingdom Metazoa; phylum Chordata; class Lepidosauria; order Squamata; family Natricidae; genus Rhabdophis; species Rhabdophis nuchalis. The sequence continues at coordinate 66,247,943 of CM077649.1, forward strand.
AGTAAAGTCTTCTCCCAACACCCCCCCCCCCCAGCTGTGTCTCAAAATTGCCTAATAATCAGGGGTGAAATCCAGCTGGTTCTGACAGGTTCTGGAGAACCGGTAGCGGAAATTTTGAGTAGTTCAGAGAACCGGTAAATGCTGTCTCTGGCTGGCCCCAGAGTGAGGAGGGAATGGAGATTTTGCAGTGTCCTTCCCCTGGAGTGCAGAGGGAATGGGGATAATACAATACAATAGCAGAGTTGGAAGGGACCTTGGAGGTCTTCTAGTCCAACCTCCTGCCTAGGCAGGAAGCCCTATACCTTTTCAGACAAATGGCTATCCAACATCTTCTTGAAGACTTCCAGTCCTCTTCTCTTCTCTTCTCTATTCTCCCCTCTTCCCTTCCCTTCCCTTCTCCCTTCTCTTCTCATCTTCTCTCAACACAAGACAATAGCAGAGTTGGAAGGGACCTTGGAGGTCTTCTAGTCCAACCTCCTGCCTAGACAGGAAGCCCTATATAAGCCCTGATATTCTCTGAGCTTGGTTGTTTTCTTGCAGACCTTGCACGGCCCAACTAAGTAACATCATCAGTGCTGTGAATTTCCTTTTAGTGGCTTTACAGCAGAGGTTCCCAAACTCGGCAACTTTAAGACTTGTGGACTTCAACTTCAAGCAGAGCTGGCTGGAGAATTCTGGGAGTTGAAGTCCACAAGTCTTAAAGTTGCCAAGTTTGGGAGCCTCTGCTTTACAGTATGCCAACCTCTTGCCATTAACCCACTACGTGTGTTGTTACAAACAGACCTATTGATCACAATCTGTGCCAATTCTTTGTGCACTTGGCGGTTGCCCTTTTCCATCATCCCTTGCAGGAAAAAGTTTAAGGCCTGAGCAGCAAAAGCTCAAATCCCTTTCGTACTGTTTGAAAGTTTAACCTCCTCATCCCTATCCTGGTTGGCATTCTCCATGCCAAGGCAATTAACCGACGGAGGCTTCCCAATTCGCCATCTTCATTGTTCTTCCCAGCAGACGAAAAGTTTTCTCAACTCCCCACATAGCTGGCCAAAATAATTACTTCTCTCCTGCTTCCAACCATTAAGAGCAATAAACTGTTGTTATGATCTACCGAGATCCCTAGAGATTAATTAGGGCTGCCACATTGTGGGGCGAATGCCCACAGCACCCTGGCAATTTGGCCCACGTTTCATCTCCCAAGGTGGGCAGGAAAACACACCGAAGCACCAATGCGCTTCGGAAATAAATCGCAATTATGCAATGTTTTGGGGGAAAATAATCTTTGCCTTCTTAAGGCTGACGCAATCTCTCTCCAGGGCTCAAAGTTATCCCGAGGAATTAAGTTCTGAAAAGAAAATGCTTCGTGGTGTTTTTTATCCCCCTTATTTTTAAAATCCGCACAGCCAATTTTTCCCCTTCTTCATGGAAATCCCCCCAAAAACGTCTAGGAAAACTTGTTGCAAACTTTTAGGAGCGTAGTTAGGAAGGGGTTCAGTGGGAGGTGAAACGCCACGGAGGGGTCTCTAAAATAATGTGGCCACTTTAAGAATGGTATACTTCCCAATAATCACCCAACTCTGGGGGGGGGGGGGGGAATACACATTTGGCTTTTGGAAATTACAGGCGTGAATTTTCCTCTCAAACCCGACCTGTTACTGTACCTGCTAGGCATTAAACCAAATGAAATCCAAAATCAAGATTGGTACTTTTTTCGCACATAGTAACAGAGACCAGGATGGCTATTGCACCACATTGGAAAGACACCAATTTACCATCAGAGCAACTAATTATAGCCAGAATTTTCAACTGTGCAGAATCGGATAAACTAACATATATCCTACAAGAGGGACAAGACTCAACCTTTTTAAAAAGCTGGAATAGATGGTATTCATGGTATAGTAGGAGGCTACTAAGGGAGCCAACTAGATAGACTATTTAAGAAATCAATGTGAGGAATAAACAAGATAAGAGGATAGTAAATCTGAGGAAAAGAAATCTGTATAATTATAAATAATAACTGATAAATTAGACTGGGATAAACTTAATTTTCAATCTAGGGGACTAGACACTTCCCCGGTATGTTTATGTATGTTTTCCCACCTACCCTTACCCTATATTTGTTGATTGTGTGATTTTATATTGTAAAAATTAATAAATATTTAAAAAAAAAAGAATAGTGGACTTCAACTCCCAGAATTCCACAGGCTGGGGAATTCTGGGAGTTGTAGTCCACCCCTCTTAAAGTGGCCACATTTGGAGGCCCCCTTGTGCTCCAATACAGTGGTCTCCAACCTTTGCAACTTTAAGTCTGAAGGACTTCAGCTCCCAGACTTCTCCAGCCAGCAGCTCACGTCTGCCCTGATTTAACGCAAGTGAACGGAACTTCCATTACTTTCTAATTCTTCTAATTGTTTATATCAACTTCTTATTCTTATTCTGCATATCAATACATACTTGGTTTGTCTCCACTCATGTTACTCGTCCATTCTTCCTCTTCTCCTTTCCAACCATTTATACACCAACAGTCCCAACTCCTAAAAAATTCAGATTCCTCTTTTTCCTTTAGTATATACCATAATCTCTCTGCTTCTGCACATTTTTATCTTTTCTGTATAATTGGATAGTTATCAGGTATTGCCTTGTCTTTCCATTTTTGGGCATAGCAAATCCTTGCAGCCATTAATATATATGTTTATTTATTTTATTTTATTTTATTTTATTGGATTTATATACTGCCCTATCTCCCCGAAGGGACTCAGGGCGGTGCACAGGAGATAATAAAAACAATATTCAATAAATACAATAAAAGATAATTAAAATGAATTAAATCTACGAGCCTGTGCTAAAATAAATTCAAAACCCTACTGAAATCCATCTTAAAAATTATGTATTATAAGATACCATTTTTCTTTTCTAATTCCACCCGGGCCAATTCCTAATAACATTATTTCCGGTTTCTCTTGTATATTTCACCTCTCCATTTTGCAATCTGTGGAAGCTCTTTCTAAATCGGAGGGGAGATGAACGGAGAGGGACGCCGAATGTAGGAGCAGCCGAACACGTCCCTATGAATTATCCACGGGCAACGTTAAAAACCTGGCAGTTCATAAAAATTACAGCGGACACCGTAATGGCCCAAATAGATCCCCCATTCTCAGCATGCAATGAAAATTAATTCCGGGAGAGGCCGGTGGAGGCTCCTGGCAAGAGATTTAAGGCTTGGAGGTAGAGAAGAGGCAGAAGTAACAACTCACGCAGAGGGCTGAGCAGGAAACCAGCCTGGGAACTAATTTTCCATGCAAGGTTCAGTCCTAAAATAAGGAGGGATTTGTTTTGGGTTGGGCTCCAAAGTGGCCTCCAGCTCTTGGCGTTGGCTTTGGGGTGTGTGTGTGTGTGAGATAAATGTGTTGTGGCCCACCAGTGGCCAGTGGAGCTGGGGGCAGATTCAGACAGTGAGGAGGGTTGGGGAGGAACCTGTCCTGGAGTCTGGGGAAGGCTCGGAGGAGGGCTCTGCGTCGGAGGCAGAGAAGGGGCCAGGGCCATCCGACAGTTATCAGCTGCCTTCGGAGTCGGACATCAGTGAGGCAGAGGAGCAGCTGGAGCCTGTTCCCAGGGTGCGCATGTGCAGAGCTGTCAGAAGGCAGGAACAGTTAAGACAAAAGGGGTGACTTGGGAGTAAGGCTTGGAGGTGATTGGCCCCTCCCATAAGACGTAAAAGAGGAGCAAACAGGATGTGATCCTTCCTTCCTTCCTTCCATCTTCCTTCCTTCCTTCCTTCCTTCCATCTTTCCCTCCTTCCCTCCTTCCTTCCTTCCATCTTTCCCTCCTTCCTTCCTTTCATCCTTCCTTCCATCTTTCCCTCCTTCAATCTTCCTTCCCTTCTTCCTTCCTTCCATCTTCCTTCGTTCGTTCGTTCCTTCCTACCTTCCTTCCATCTTCCTTCCTTCTGTCCGTCCTTCCTTCCTTCCATCTTTCTTACTTCCATCCTTCCTTCCATCTTTCCCTCCTTCCATCTTCCTTCCATGCATCCTTCCTTCCTTCAATCTTCCTTCCTTCCATCTTCCTTCCTTCCTTCCTTCCTTCCTTCCTTCCTTCCTTCCTTCCATCTTCCTTCCTTCCATCCATCTTCTTTCCTTCCTTCAATCTTCCTTCCTTCAATCTTCCTTCCTTCCTTCCATTTTTCCCTCCTTCCATCTTCCTTCCTTCCTTCCTTCCTTCCTTCTCCCTTTTGATTCATCCCAGTGCCGTCAACTCCTTTCCCATGCTCAGCCAGCGCATGGATTGTCTCTGTGCATGGCTTCGGCGTGCGGGAACCAGTTTCAAGCTATTGGAACGAGGGGGGGAGGCTGCCCCGCCCGCCGGCATTAATTTAACAGCGTGAAGATTTAATCTGCAGATTGCCTGCCCAGCGACGCACGGCTCGGGCCCAATTGGCTTCTCTTTTCTTCCGTCCTTCCGTCCTTCCCCTCGCTCGCTCCAGCGATGACTCGTTCCCATTGTCTTCCCCCCTTTTGTTGCAGCCCTTGGCTTGCCCCCTCGCTCGCTCGCTCGGCAGCCTTCTCTCCCTTGCAAATTGCATCCCGAGAGCAGCTCTTCTCTCCCTTCTCGGTCTCTTTCTTTTTTCTCCCTCCGATGAATTCCGGAGGTTCTTTTCTCGCAAACTCGAACTAAGTTGAGAGTTGGGTTTAATTTCCTCGGACGGGTGTTTCATAATTCTTTTATGTCCAGGAGTCAGCCTGTGAAGAAGGAGACGTGGGGGGTGGAACGAGGGGGCTTCCTAGGCCCCTTCCAGCCACGTGAGTCTGGATAAAGGAGGATGTAGCTGGGGGCTGAATGGAGAGGCCCCGGGTGCCCTCTGAGCTGGGTGCTTTTCTTGCAGACGTTTCGTGACCCAACTAGGGAACATCATCAGTATTAGAAGGGAGGGGGGGCTGCGGAGAAGAGGAGGAGGAGGAGGAGGAAGAGGAAGAAGAGGAAGGAGGAGGAGGAGAAGGACTGTGGGCTCCCTGGTGCCCTCTGAGCTGGGTGCTTTTCTTGCAGACGTTTCGTGACCCAACTAGGGAACATCATCAGTCCTAGAAGGGAGGGGGGGTTGTGGAGAAGAGGAGGAGGAGGAGGAGGAAGGGAGGAGAATGAGAATAGGAATGAGGACCATGGGACCAACTAAGTAACATCATCAGTGCAAACCTCACTCTCTTCTAGAACTGATGATACAATACAATACAATACAATACAATAGCAGAGTTGGAAGGGACCTTGGAGGTCTTCTAGTCCAACCCCCTGCGTGGGCAGGAACCTTATACCATTTCAGACAAATGGCTGTCTAACATCTTTTTAAAGACTTCCAGGGTTGGGGCATTCACAACTGCTGGAGGCAAGATGTTCCAGAGCTTAATTGTTCTAACTGTCAGGAAATTTCTCCTTAGTTCTAAGTTGCTTCTCTCCTTGGTTAGTTTCCACCCATTGCTCCTTGTCCTGCCCTCAGGTGCCTTGGAGAATAGTTTGACTCCCTCTTCTTTGTGGCACCCTCTGAGATATCGGAACACTGCTATCATGTCTCCCCTGGTCCTTCTCTGATGTTACCTAGTTGGGTCATGAAATGTCCGCAAGAAAACTACCCAGCACCAAGGATCCCACAGTCTTCCTCCTCCTCCTCCTCCTCCTCTCCCCCTTCCCCTCCACAAACTCCATCCCCTTCTAGCACTGATGATGTAACCTAGTTGCGTCATGAAATGTCCGCAGGAAAACTAGCCAGCTCAGAGAGCACCAAGGATCCCATAGTCTTCCTCCTCCTCCTCCTCCTCCTCCTCTCCCCCTCTTTCCTCTTCCCCTCCTCTCCACAAATTCCATCTCCTTCTAGCACTGATTATGTAACCTTGTTGGGTCATGAAACTTCTGCAAGAAAACAATCAGAGCACCAAGGACCCCACAGTCTTCCTCCTCCTTCGGGTGCCTTGGAGAATAGCTTGATCCCCCTCCTCTCTATGGCAGCCCCTCAAATATCGGAAGGCTGCTCTCCTGTCTCCCCTGGTCCTTCTTTTCATTCAACTAGACATACCCAAGATTCCTGCAGCCGTTCCTCATAGGTTTTAGCCTCCAGTCCCTTAATCCTCTTGGTTGCTCTTCTCTGCACTCTTTCTAGAGTCTCAGCGTTGTTGTTTTTTAATCTGTCTGTCCCGTTCCGTTCACCGTTTTTAAAATCCCTCACCGGAAATTCAGATGAGAGAGGCGTTGGATTTAAACATGAAAAGTTGGCCAGGATAAAGGTTGCTTATTCCCCCCCCCCCCCAAAGCAATCTTTGAAATGGCAAAGAGCTTTGTACAAGAAAACAAAAGAAGCCTTTAAAATCGAGGTTTACCGAAAAAAATGTTGGTTTTCTGCCAACGCTTTGGTATATAACTTAGAAGAAAGATGGGAAAAAGCCCACCAATGTATTTTTCAATTGAGGAAACAAAACAGGGGCCTAATTTAATTCGGGCCTATCCAGATAATTCTGCAACTATGAACTGAAAGGATTTCAAAACAAAACAGAGGATTTTAGAGGTGGAAAAATCTCTTCTGGCCAAGCAGGCTTGTATCCTTCAGGGCACAAAACACTCCCCAAAATAGCAGCTGATCGCAGGATAAAAAATCTAAACGTTACTTTGCTTGATTTCATTTAACTGAAGTTGAATAAACTTCTTCTCCGGTTACCGGAGAAAAGAGTCAGGTTCTACATTTAGGCAACAAAAACGAAATGCCCAGGTACAGTATAGGTGGTACCTTGCTCAATAGCAGCAACTGTGAGAGGGATCTTGGAGTCCGAGTAGAGAACCATTGAAATAGAAGCCAGCTGTGGGCAGCAGCTGCCAAAAAAGCCAACCCAGTTCTAGGCTGCATCAACAGAGGGAGAGAATCAGGATCCCGTGAAGGGTTAATACCACTTTTGTAATCCCTTGGGAAGGCCACACTTGGAATTCTGCATCCAGTCTTGGTTGCCATGATGCAGAAAAGATGTGGAGACTCTAGAAAGAGTGCAGAGAAGAGCAAGAAAGAGGATTAGGGGACTGGAGGCTAAAACCGGAACTGGGTTGCAGGAACTGGGTAGGTCTAGTTTAATGAAAAGAAGGACCAGGGGAGACATGAGAGCAGCCTTCCAATATCTCAGGGGTTGCCACAAAGAAGAGGGAGTCAAGCTATTCTCCAAGGCACCTGAGGGCAGAACAAGAAGCAATGGGTGGAAACTAATCGAGGAGAGAAGCAGCTTAGAACTGAGGAGAAATTTCCTGACAGGGAGGTCAATTAGCCAGTGGAACAGCTTGCCACCAGAAGTTGTGAATGCCCCAACACTGCAAGTCTTTAAGAAGATGTTGGATAGCTGTTTGTCTGAAACGGTATAAACTTCCTGCCTAGGCAGGGGGTTGGACTAGAGGACCTCCAAGGTCCCTTCCAACTCTGCTATTGTATTATTGTATTACCCATTGAATAAACCCACCTTTCTGCCCTATGAAAAATCGCAATTTGGCTGCAAGTCTTTCAGGGCGCCGCCTGTGCCTTCTATAGGCTCAGGATGGAAACGAGACACCACCTAAAGAGAATCAGGGGAGCTCAAGGCTGAACGACGGGGTCCTTGGCACTCTCTGAGCCGGGTGATTTTCTGACCTTTCATGACCCAACTAGGCAACATTATCAGTGTTAGAATGGGGTGGAGTTTGTGGAGGAGGAGATGAGGAGAAGGAGGAGGACTGTGGGGTCATTGGTGGTCTCTGAGTTTGTTGTTTCCTGCAGATGTTTCATTACGAGGTAGTATCATCAGTGCAGGTGTGCAGAGGGTGGTGTGCAGAGGAGGAGGAGGAGGACTGTGGGGTCCTTGGTGCTCTCTGACCTTGGTGGCTTTCCTGCAGACGTTTCCTGACCCAACTAGGTTACATCATCAGTGCTAGACGAGGGTGGGGTTGCAGAGGATGAGAATGCAAAAGTAAACCAACAGAGATCGAAGTGATGCTGCAAAAAGAAACCTCCGAGGGACGAAACCTCCAACCATTTATTTCTTTTTTTACAACATTCCCTCTGGAGGCCCAACATCCGACTTAAGAAAAGCAAAAGGCGGAGAAAAAAAAACCCCACTTCGCATACCGAAGCATCAATGCATAATGGAAGAGCATTTACTGCACCCTGTTAAATATTAAATCATGCTAAAAAGGCATCTGCCAGGGGCATGAATTAATCATGGCGCACCTCGCCGGCTAACAAACGATTTCGCGGGATTCGGGCCATCTTTCTCCCACAAACAATGCCCAACGCCCGGACTATCCTTCATCCAGAATGTCGCCCAAACCCGCTGGTCAGAAGATGGCAGCCCAGCTCCTGCGGCAGCCCCGAGGGGCAAGATGCCGGTGGCGGGGTAGACCACCCGCAGGGGCGTTTTGGATCCCCCAGATTTGACTGGCCCAGTTGGGAAAGGATTGACTTTGGACGCATCCCGGCTTGAACTGGGCAACGTTAAGACTGGGGGACTTCGACTCCCAGAATTCCCCAGCCAGCCAGCCAGCCATACCTAGCTTGCTGGGGAATTTTGGGAGTTGAAGTCCCCCAGTCTTAACGTTGCCCGGTTGGGAGACTCCCCCATCGTAGGCGCCGCCCTTCTGATGCCCAGCATGATTTTAGACCGATGGCTCCTTCCTCTGCTGATTTCAAAGTTTTTGCGCAGAAATACGACTGTCTCTAATATTTTTGTGGGGGTCTCTTGAGCTTGGTTGTTTCGTGACCCAACTAGGTAATGTTGTCAGTGCTAGGAGGGAGGGTGTTCTTGCTCTCTGTTTATATACAAGTGGCTTGCTTGCAAAGACCGAGCCCCGCTCCCTCCTAGCACCCATGATGTTCCCTAGCTGGGTCATGAAATGTCTGCAAGAAAACCACCCAGCTCAGAGACCACCAAGGACCCCACAGTTCTCCTCCTCTTCCTCTCTGCAAACCCCACTCCCTTCTAGCACTGATGGTATTACCTACTTGGGTCAGGAAACGTCTACAAGAGAACAACCTAGCTCAAAATGTACCAAGGACCTCCTCCTCCTCCTCCTCCCTGCAAACCCCACTCCCTTCTAGCACTGATGATGTTACCTAGTTGGATAATGAAATGTCTGTGTGTGCACACACACACACAAAACCCAGCTGAGAGATCACCAAGGATCCCTCCCTTCCACTCTGAGCTGCAAATATTCTTCTTTGTTGGTTTCTAATATTTTTAAATTGTGCATCCTCAATTTCCTCAACCTTAAAAGAGAAACCAATGATGGGGGTGATTTTTATTTGAAAGAGTCCGGGGTGGGAATTTCTACAATTTGATTTGTGAAAAGGCTGTGTGTGTGTGTGTGTGTTTGGGCCTTGGGAATGTTTGCCACTTCTATTTTATTTCCCCCTTTTTTTTTGCTCGTATCTCCTGAAATTGCCTCTGAAGAAGATATCAAGAGTAGTGCGATGTGTGAAATGGAATAAAATTGTGACAAGCCCGTGCTTGAAGATATCCAGGGGAAAATCCATCAGCCCTTTCCACAATTGATCACACCGCTGAATCGTTTTTCCATCACTCTGTCAGCCTCGGTTTCCTTGTGGCTTAAACCCATTATCCCGCGTCCTACACAATGAACAACAGAAGACAAGCCTTGCCTTCCTTCTGAGTCAGATAATTTCCCCTCGGACTTCTCTCTTCACGGCACGACATTCCCAATTGCTCCCTTCCAATCTCCTGATGGTTGGGAAATTCCCACAGGGGATTTCTTCCTTCGTTTGTGCATATTCCCACTCAAATACAATACAATAGCATATTCTTTCTTCTCTTCTCTTCCCTTCTTTCTTCTCTTCTCTATTCTCCTCTCTTCTCTTCCCTTCTCTTCTCTTCTCTTTTCTATTCTTTCTTCTCTTCCCTTCCCTTCTTTCTTCTATTCTCTTCTCCCTTCTCTTCTCTTCTCTCTTCTCATCTCCTCTCAACACAATACAATAGCAGAGTTGGAAGGGGCCTTGGAGGTCTTCTAGTCCAACCCCCTGCCTGCGCAGGAAGCCCTATACCGTTTCAGACCAATGGCTATCCAACATCTTCTTGAAGACTTCCAGGGTTGGGGCATTCACAACTTCTGGAGGCAATTTCTGTTCCACTGATTCATTGTCCTCACTGTCAGGAAATTTCTCCTTAGTTCTAAGTTGCTTCTCTCCTGGATTAGTTTCCACCCATTGCTTCTTGTCCTGCCCTCGGGTGCTTTGGAGAATAGTTTGACTCCCTCTTCTTTGGGGCAACCCCTGAGATACTGGAAGACTGCTATCCTGTCTCCCCTAGTCCTTTTTTCTATTAAACGTGACATTCCCAGTTCTATTAAACTAGAAATACCTCTATCCAGATCAGAGCAAGCTAGCCAGTCACTCAATCTAGTTAGCAAAAATATAGCTTGGTTTTTATTTAATAAATGCTGGCAAGCAAACATCCAAAATGGCTAACTGTCAGGAGCAGAGGAAAAGTCAGACAAAAACAGAGGGATGGGGAATAAGAGAGAGGGGGGGGGAGGGCGGAGGGATAGGGGGGGGTGCGAGAATGAATAAAAAGAATAGAGAGGGAGAAGAGAGAGAAGAGAAAGAGAAGACAAGAGAAGAGAGGGGAGGAGAGAAAGGAAAGAAAGGAGAAAGGGAAAGGGAAAAAGAGAAAGGAAAGCAAGAGAGAGAGAGAGAGAATGAGAAAAAGAGAAGGCCAGAAACAGAGAGAATGAGTAATACAATACAATACAATACAATAGCAGAGTTGGAAGGGACCTTGTAGGTCTTCTAGTCCAACCCCCTGCGTGGGCAGGAACCTTATACCATTTCAGACAAATGGCTATCTAACATCTTCTTAAAGACTTCCAGGGTTGGGGCATTCACAACTTCTGGAGGCAAGCTGTTCCAGAGGTTAATTGTTCTAACTGTCAGGAAATTTCTCCTTAGTTCTAAGTTGCTTCTCTCCTTGATTAGTTTCCACCCATTGCTTCTTGTCCTGCCCTCAGGTGCCTTGGAGAATAGTCTGGCTCCCTCTTCTCTGAGGCACCCTCTGGGATATCGGACACGGAGTGACACGGAAGGAAAGAAAGAAAGAAAGAAAGAAAGAAAGAAAGAAAGAAAGAAAGAAAGAAAGAAAGAAAGAAAGAAAGAAAGACAACAGAAGGAAGAGAGGTTAGGAAAGAGAACGAGAGAAGGAGGGAAGGGAGAGAATTAGTAACAATTGGTAAAAGCGTTTAAGATAATCTATACATCCAAAGGTGCAGAATTTTCCAGAACTTCTGGAAACAATCTCGTAGCCACCGTAATTGGCATGGACAGTTATTTGGGAAATTGAATTCTGTTATTTTCAGGCCATCCATCTCAGCTAACAAGCTCATGCCCAGTTGTGCGTCTGCCTTCTAGGAAATATGTGCGGCTATTAGCTGGCCTGCTTCATTTCCTTTCCTCCATTTCTGCACCTAAATTATTCCTTTAAAAAAATGTTGAGGACTAGAAGGATGAGGGGAAGGCTGTTTGGCACTCGCTGGAGAATGGTTTATTGTGAGCCTGCTATTTACCCCTTTAATGGTCGGGCTACCCAAACCTACATTTCACTCGCTCACTACTCAGAGTGTGAGTCTTGTCAAAGCGTCTCTACGATCGCTACACACCCACCAGATGTCCATCATGCATTAAGAAACCCCCCCTCTCAAAAATGTGATTAAGCTGACAAATGGCATCTGGCTTTGGATCGTTGTAATCTTTTCAGGGAGTTGTTGACAATCTGATCTCTTTATTGTGGCGTCTAAAATCTTCTAAGATATGACTGAGCTCCTTTTAGCATGCCATCCATCCATCCATCCATCCACCGATGAGAATAAAGCTGGAATGGACCTTTGAGGTCCTCTAGTCCAACCCCCAGCTCAAACAGGGGACCCTTGCAGAATTAACAGAATCACAGAGTTGGAAGGGACCTTCGAGGTCCTCTAGTCCAACCCCCAACTCAAACAGGAGACCCTTGCAAAATTACAGAATCACAGAGTTGGAAGGGACCTTCGAGGTCCTCTAGTCCAACCCCCAGCTCAAACAGGGGACCCTTGCAGAATTAACAGAATCACAGAGTTGGAAGGGACCTTCGAGGTCCTCTAGTCCAACCCCCAACTCAAACAGGAGACCCTTGCAAAATTACAGAATCACAGAGTTGGAAGGGACCTTCGAGGTCCTCTAGTCCAACCCCCAACTCAAACAGGAGACCCTTGCAGAATTAACAGAATCACAGAGTTGGAAGGGACCTTCGAGGTCCTCTAGTCCAACCCCCAGCTCAAACAGGGGACCCTTGCAGAATTAACAGAATCACAGAGTTGGAAGGGACCTTCGAGGTCCTCTAGTCCAACCCCCAACTCAAACAGGAGACCCTTGCAAAATTACAGAATCACAGAGTTGGAAGGGACCTTCGAGGTCCTCTAGTCCAACCCCCAGCTCAAACAGGGGACCCTTGCAGAATTAACAGAATCACAGAGTTGGAAGGGACCTTCGAGGTCCTCTAGTCCAACCCCCAACTCAAACAGGAGACCCTTGCAAAATTACAGAATCACAGAGTTGGAAGGGACCTTCGAGGTCCTCTAGTCCAACCCCCAACTCAAACAGGAGACCCTTGCAGAATTAACAGAATCACAGAGTTGGAAGGGACCTTCGAGGTCCTCTAGTCCAGCCCCCAAGCTCAAACAGGAGACCCTTGCAAAATTAACAGAATCACAGACTTGGAAGGGACCTTAGAGGTCCTCTAGTCCAGCCCCCAAGCTCAAACAGGAGACCCTTGCAGAATTTACAGAATCACAGACTTGGAAGGGACCTTAGAGGTCCTCTAGTCCAGCCCCCTAGTCAAGCAGGAGACCCTATTGTACCATTTCAGGCAAGTGGCTGCCCAGCCTCTTCTTCAAAGCCTCCAGGAGGGATGGAGCACCCACAACCTCTGGTGGCAAGCTGTTCCAGTGGTCATTTGTTCTAACAGTCAGGAAATTTCTCCTTAATTCCAGGTTGGCTTCCCTCCTTGGTTAGCTTCCATCCATTGCTTCTTGTCCTGCCTTGGGGGGAGGGGGGAGATATTCCCCTATTGCCCTGGGATAGCTTTTCATGGTTGGGTGTAGATACTGGGGAAGCTGTTGCCTCTCAAGATGAGTCCTACAAGATGGATGTTCCGTTCTGGAAGGGGAGCCAAAAATTGCAGCCAAGATGGGTCCACAGGCGTGGACCCATCCTCCGTCCCTGAGTATCGAAAAAGTAATTTATGTGCAGGCGAGGCAGGGTAATGAAGCCTGCTTGTGAACATTCCTTCCCCCAACCTCCCCACTTTTTTCATTAGCTCCATGTGAGTAATTGGTGGATGTTTGCACAGTCAGTTTAATTACAATCACACGCTTGGAGTTTGCACAGGGGGTGGGTGGGGGTGTCCCACGCTGAGAGGCAGTCCCAGGGAGCCCTTTCAAAAAGTTGCCAACAGCTGAAGGGATCCCTGACTCCCCATTCCTTCTTTTTCCTTCCCCACCCACTTTTTTTTTCTTTCCAGAAGGACATGATCTGCCTTGATCTCTCTCTCTCTCTCTCTCTCTCTATCTCTATCTCTATCATCTATCTATCTATCTATCTATCTATCTATCTATCTATCTATCTATCTATCTATCTATCCATTCATCCATCCATCCATCTATGTCTATCTATCCATCTCTATATCTATTTATCTATCCATCCATCCATCCATCCATCTCTATCTATCCATCCAACCATTCTATCTATCCATCCATCCATCCATTCCTATCTATCTATCTATCTATCTATCTATCTATCTATCTATCTATCTATCTATCTATCTATCTATCTATCTATCTATCTATCTATCCTATCTATCTATCTATCCATCCATCCATCTATCTCTATCTATCCATCCATCTCTATCCATCTCTATATCTATTTATCTATCCATCCAACCATCTCTATCTATCCATCCATCTCTATCCATCTCTATATCTATTTATCTATCCATCCATCCATCCATCTCTATCTATCCATCCAACCATCTCTATCCATCTCTATATCTATTTATCTATCCATCCATCCATCTCTATCTATCCATCCATCTCTATCCATCTCTATATCTATTTATCTATCCATCCATCCATCCATCTCTATCTATCCATCCAACCATCTCTATCCATCTCTATATCTATTTATCTATCCATCCATCCATCTCTATCTATCCATTCAACCAGCTCTATCCATCCATCCATCCATCCATCCATATCTATCCATCCATCTCTATCCATCTCTATATCTATTTATCTATCCATCCATCCATCTCTATCTATCCATCCAACCATCTCTATCCATCCATCCATCAATCCATCTCTATCTATCCATCCATCTCTATCCATCTCTATATCTATTTATCTATCCATCCATCCATCTCTATCTATCCATTCAACCAGCTCTATCCATCCATCCATCCATCCATCTATCTCTATCTATCCATCCATCTCTATCCATCTCTATATCTATTTCTATCCATCCATCCATCTCTATCTATCCATCCATCTCTATCTATCCATCCAACCATCTCTATCCATCTCTATATCTATTTATCTATCCATCCATCCATCTCTATCTATCCATTCAACCAGCTCTATCCATCCATCCATCCATCCATCCATCCATCCATCCATCTCTATCTATCCATCCATCTCTATCCATCTCTATATCTATTTATCTATCCATCCATCCATCTCTATCTATCCATCCAACCATCTCTATCCATCCATCCATCCATCAATCCATCTCTATCTATCCATCCATCTCTATCCATCTCTATATCTATTTATCTATCCATCCATCCATCTCTATATATCCATCCAACCATCTCTATCCATCCATCCATCCATCTCTATCTATCCATCCATCTCTATCCATCTCTATATCTATTTATCTATCCATCCATCCATCCATCTCTATCTATCCATCCAACCATCTCTATCCATCCATCCATCCATCTCTATCTATCCATCCCTCTATCCATCTCTATATCTATTTATCTATCCATCCATCCATCCATCTCTATCTATCCATCCATCTCTATCCATCTCTATATCTATTTATCTATCCATCCATCCATCTCTATCTATCCATTCAACCAGCTCTATCCATCCATCCATCCATCCATCCATCCATCCATCCATCCATCCATCTCTATCTATCCATCCATCTCTATCCATCTCTATATCTATTTATCTATCCATCCATCCATCCATCCATCCATCCATCTCTATCTATCCATCCAACCATCTCCATCCATCCATCCATCCATCCATCCATCCATCCATCCATCCATCCATCCACAATTTCCAGTACTGGTTTGGGGTGAAGTGGCCAAAACCGGCTGAATACTCCTTCTGGAAAAACGCGAAGGAGAAGCGTGCATCTTAACCAGCCTGATTTTCTTTTCCCACAGAAATACGCCGCGGATGTGAGAAAATGGCAGAAAAAAGTCCACCTCCGTTTGGAAGTTTTTACTGCTCAAATCCATTTTACACCATCAAAGTAAGTCCACATTCAGCCTGTTGTGGCCTGGCAGCCGATTCGGACAGTGAGGAGGGTTGGGGAGGAAGATGGGCCAGTCCTGGAGTCTGGGGAAGGCTCGGAGGAGGGCTCTGTGTCGGAGGCAGAGAGGGGGCCAGGGCCCTCCGACAGTTATCAACTGCCTTTGGAGTCAGGCATCAGTGAGGCAGAGGAACAGCTGGAGCCTGTTCCCAGTGTGCGCATGCACAGAGCTGCCAGACGAGGGAACGGCTAAAAGACAGGGGTTGACTTGGGAGGAAGGCCACAGGTGGATGATGAATGGCCCCTCCCAGAGGGAATAAAAGAAGGAGCGCCCGGGGAGTGGAGTTTGCAGGAGGCCATGAGTTCCCTTCATTGGTTCGTGACTCTCCGACAGCCCTTGCTACGTTATCCCAAGTGGCTCCAAAGAGGAAAAACAATTTAACAACTCAATCCTCTGCTTGGCCCGCTGTACATGTACATAGGCAGGGAGTCCTCAACATACAACTGTTCGTTTAATGACCGTTCGAAGTTGTACCTCCCGAAAAAAGGGAGGCGCAACTATATTTCAGGCTTATGACCGTTGCAATGTCCCCATGGCCAAATTTATGAAAATGGACTCTCATCAATTTGCAGTGGGCTGCGTGACTGCAATGCAGGCAGTCCTCAACTTACAGGGTTTCATTTAGTGACTGTTCGCAGTTACCAGGGCACTGAAAAGAGGGACGTATGACATGTTTTGTGGTCATATCGGGTTTCCTGCCTAAGCAGGGGGTTGGACTAGAAGATCTCCAAGGTCCCTTCCAACTCTGTCATTCTATTCTATTCTATTTTCTATTTTCTATTTTCTATTATTTTCTATTATTTTCTATTTTCTATTCTATTCTTTTATATTCTATATTCTATTCTGTTCCGTTCTATTCTATTTTCTATTCTATTTTCTGTTCTATTTTCTATTCTATTTTCTATTCTATATTCTATTCTATTCTATTCTATTTTCTATTCTATTCTTTTATATTCTATATTCTATTCTGTTCTGTTCTATTCTATTCTATTTTCTATTCTTCTATTCTATTCTATTCTATATTCTATTCTATTGTATTTTATATTCTGTTCTATTCTGTAAGACGTTTTAAGAGACAGTTAATAGACTTGTGAAGGATTGTAAAGAAATTGTCCTTGAGCACAAGCACAAAGAACATATTTCTGCCTTTATTTGTCACTACGGCTGGTTCTAACTGTGATGGACGGTTTGTTATTTTATCTATCTATCATCTATAGATCCATCCCTCCATCCGCCCACCCACCCCTCTTCCTTGTATGCAGCCATGATCAAAACCTTCTCCTTTGCAACCCTAAACTCCTCACACAATGCAGATGAACCCAAGTCAAAATACAGCGAAAATCAAAGCAGCTGCAGCCACCATCTTATAGTCTTAGAAAAGAGGGGTGAGAAAATATCTACGGACCCCTCCCATTAATTGGTCCAACTCCCACCCTCAAAACGAGTCTGTAGGGCATTGCACCCCAAGACAACTAGATACAGGGACAGTTTTTTTCCTGAACGCCATCCCTCTGCTAAACAAATAATTCCCTCAACACCGTCAATAATTTGATAAGACTGTATTACTGTTCTTCTTCTCTTCTTTCCTAGTTCCTGTCTCTTCCCACTTATAACCATGTTGCTGGTATCTTTACAATATATAATGTTTTTATTTGTTTCCTAGTACGATTTGATAGCTTATTAATAACCTATGACTATCACTAAGTCTTGTATCTTATGATGCTTAATGAATGCATTTTATTTTTCTTATGTACACTGAGATCCTCTGTACCAAAGACAAATTCCTTGTGTGTCCAATCCCACTTGGCCAATAAAGAATTCTCTTCTCTTCTCCTCTCCTCTTCTCTTTCCCATGCTATCCTATGCTATGCTATATTCTATATTCTATATTCTATATTCTATATTCTATATTCTATATTCTATATTCTATATTCTATATTCTATATTCTATATTCCATTCCATTCTATATTCTATATTCTATATTCCATTCCAATCTATTCTATATTCTCAATCTATTCTATATTCTATATTCTATATTCTATATTCTATATTCTATATTCCATTCCATTCCATTCTATATTCTATTTTCTATATTCCATTCCAATCTATTCTATATTCTATATTCTATATTCTATATTCTATATTCTATATTCTATATTCTATATTCTATATTTTATATTCCATTCCATTCTATATTCTATATTCCATTCCAATCTATTCTATATTCTATATTCTATATTCTATATTCTATATTCTATATTCTATATTCTATATTCTATATTCTATATTCTATATTCCATTCCATTCTATATTCTATATTCTATATTCTATATTCTATATTCTATATTCTATATTCTATATTCTATATTCCATTCCAATCTATTCTATATTCTATATTCTATATTCTATATTCTATATTCTATATTCTATATTCTATATTCTATATTCTATATTCTATATTCTATATTCCATTCCATTCTATATTCTATATTCTATATTCCATTCCAATCTATTCTATATTCTATATTCTATATTCTATATTCCATTCCATTCTATATTCTATATTCCATTCCAATCTATTCTATATTCTATATTCTATATTCTATATTCTATATTCTATATTCTATATTCTATATTCTATATTCTATATTCCATTCCAATCTATGTTATATTCTGTATTTTATATTCTATATTCCATTCCAACCTATTCTATATTCTATATTCTATATTCTATATTCCAATCTATTCTATATTCTATATTCTATATTCTATATTCTATTCCATCCATTCCATTCCATCCCATATTCTATTCTATTCTATTCTATCCCATCCCATCCCATATTCTATTCTATTCTATTCTACAATACAATACAATACAATACAATACAATACAATACAATACAATACAATACAATACAATACAATACAATACAATAGCAGAGTTGGAAGGGACCTTGTAGGTCTTCTAGTCCAACCCCCTGCGTGGGCAGGAACCTTATACCATTTCAGACAAATGGCTATCTAACATCTTCTTAAAGACTTCCAGGGTTGGGGCATTCACAACTTCTGGAGGCAAGCTGTTCCAGAGGTTGATTGTTCTAACTGTCAGGAAATTTCTCCTTAGAAAATAAAATTCTATTCTATTCTATTCTATTCTATTCTACGATGATGGAGGAGGAGAGGAAGGAGGACTGTGGGGTCTTTGATGCTCTCTCACCTTGATTGTTTTCTTGCAGACGTTTCATTACCAAACTAGGTAACATCATCCGGGCTACCTAGCACTGCCCTGCTGCAAAGCCGATGATGGTCCCTCGCTCGGTCACGAAACGTCTGCAAGAACCCCCACCCAGGACCTCTTCAAATCTCCCCTCGGTCTCTGAGTTCCCACGCCTTCCTTCCTCTCACGCCCAAACAGTGCCCATCTCCCCCATCAGTTGCCAAGCACCTGGATTTTGTGATCCCCTTCCCAGCCGGCACACTGGCACACTATCGGAGGGTCTTGGAGAGGCGTTGACCCTTCCTCCTTTCTTCCCTGCAGTTCTTCGTTCTCTGCCACGGGTTCCTGCAGCTCTCGCAACTCATGACGTCCGGCTACATGAAAAGCTCCATTTCCACCATCGAGAGGCGCTTCGGCCTCTCCAGCCAGACGTCCGGCATGGTGGCCTCCTTCCACGAGGTAGCCCCTTCCGCCTCCTGCACCAGCGCTGCCGTTGCTAGTAGTGAACAGCTATCGATCCCTACTATTAATGACTACTATTAATCTACGTAAACACGAACTGTTAGATCTTAGAATCGATGGTGCCCACGGAAGGGGATGTTTGCAGCTCGGGAATGAACTGTGGGGTCCTTGGTGCCCCCTGAGCTTGGTGGTTTTCTTGCAAACGTTTCACGACCCAGCTAGAGAACGTCATCAGTGCTGGAAGGGAGGAGGGTTGGGATGGGGGGGAAACTGTGGGGTCCTTGGTGCTCTCTGAGCTTGGTAGTTTTCTTGCAGACCTTTCATGACCCAACTTGGGAACATCATCAGGGCTGAAAGAGAGTACTGGGTTGTGGGGTGGGATGGGGTAAACCCTTTTCTAAGGAATGCTAACCATTTCTTTTTCGTGCAAAGTATTAATTGATCAAGCGATTACTATTTATTAAATTTACATGCACATCTCACCGTCAAGTGATTCATGTTTGATTCATGACTTCATGGTGTGATTTTTTGGGGGGCGTATGATTTAATGATTTGGTGATTTTGATCATTTGATGTTTTGGCGATTTAATGAGTGTGAGGATTTGATGGTTTTTACAGTGGGGTGATCTTTGTGATTTGAGGTTTTTTGGTGATTTAGTGCGTTTGAGGATTGAGTTTGAGGATTTGAGGATTTGCACGATTGGATAATTTTTATGATTGGTTGATTTTTATTTAATGATTTAATGAGTTTTATGATTTAATGATTTTGACGATTTAACTATTTAATGAGATGATTTGATGGTTTAACTATTTAACGTGTTTTACGATTTGATGGTTTTGATGATTTAACTATTTAATGAGTTTTATGATTTGATGATTTTGATGATTTGATTGACAGTTACAATTTCTTTACTTTCAAGACTTGCTGATTTAACCAGTTTGGTGATTTATTTATTTATTTATTTTTCATATTTATAACCCGCTCCCATCTCACAACAAGGGACTCGGGGCGGCAAACATAGAATTAAATCAATAAATACAAAATACAATACATAGATATTAGATGCCTGTGTTGTAACCGTTTTTAAAACCCTCGTTTATAATTGGCGGTGCTGGGGTTACGCAAGGCCGGCTAGTTGAAAGAAGTGAGTCTTAAGACATTTGCGGAAGAGGCGGAGGTCAGGAATGGTGCGGATTTCAGGGGGCAGGTCGTTCCAAAGGTCATTTGATGATTTTGATGATTTAACTATTTAATGAGTTATGATTTCATGGTTTAACTATTTAACGTGTTTTACGATTTGATGGTTTTGATGATTTAACTGTTTAATGAGTTTTACGATTTGATGGTTTTGATGATTTAACTATTTAATGAGTTATGATTTGATGATTTAACTATTTAATGAGTTTTATGATTTGATGATTTTGATGATTTGATTGACAGTTACAATTTCTTTACTTTCAAGACTTGCTGATTTAACCAGTTTGGTGATTTGATGATTTTGATGATTTAATGAAAGTGACAATTTGATGGTTTTTACGATTTTATGAGTTGTACGATCTTTATGATTTGATGATTTAATGAGTTTTATGATTTGTTGATTTAATGAGTTTTATGATTGAATGATTTAATGAGTTTTATGATTTAATGATTTTGATGATTTAACTATTTCATGAGTTGTATGGTTTGATGGTTTAACTATTTAATGTGTTTTACGATTTGATGGTTTTGATGATTTAACTATTTAAAGAGTTTTATGATTTGATGATTTGATAATTTTGATGATGTGATGATTTGATGACATACAATTTCTTTACTTTCAAGACTTGCTGATTTAATCTGTTTGGTGATTTGATGATTTAGATGATTTAATGAATGTGACCATTTAATGGTTTTTACGATTTTATGAGTTGTACGACTTTCATGATTTGATGATTTAATGAGTTTTATGATTTGATGATTTAGTGAGTTTTATGATTTGATGATTTAAAACATGACCACCGTTGTAGTTTGACCTAACTGGCTGTCTTTCATAAAGATTCTAGTTTCTTCAGCCTTCTTAAAGATTGACCCAACATTTCTTTCACCCATCAGGTTGGAAACACTGCGCTCATCATCTTTGTGAGTTATTTTGGCAGCCGAGTCCACAGGCCACGGCTCATCGGCTGCGGTGCCATCCTCGTTTCCGTGGCTGGATTGGTCATTTCCCTTCCACACTTCGTCTCACCGCCGTACGAATACGATCAGTCCATTTCTGGTAAGGACTTTCTAGAAGCTTCTATGGCAGGGGTTCCCAAACTTGGCAACTTGAAGACTTGTGGACTTCAACTCCCAGCTCTGCTGGCTGGATAATTCTGGGAGTTGAAGTCCACAAGTCTTCAAGTTGCCAAGTTTGGGAACCCCTGGGGATTCTCCACCCTCCAGGTCATGGCTCTCCCAAGAGGCACCTGGGCTTTCTTTGTTTGTTTGTTTTTAAATATAATTTCATTGTAAATTAGTAACAGAAAAAAGAACATAAATAAGACATTGACAAGACAAAGCAAAACTACACAGATACAACTGGGAGTAACCCACCCCCTATATGTACACAGTTACCAAGTAACATCGTATACCATCTTACTACATTCCTAGATATTCCAGCTGTTTCTATTTGTCTATATATCTTACATTTATCAAGTCCCCATAGCTGCCACTTCTCCATACATTCATTTTATTTACTATCTACATATCTACCTTGTATATCCTTCCCTCTCTCTCATCCCGTAGCCTCTTTATCTCCATCCAGTCATACCATCTTTCCCAACTTTCCAAGAAGCTTCTTCAGTTCTGACTGGATGGTGGGGAAGGGAAGGATTTATATTTCTTGCAGAATCCAGAATCCATGCTCTGCCTCTTGAAAAAGGCACCTTTGGGACGGCTTTCTATCAACCTTCTTCGCTTTTTCAGATTTTAAATTTAAATTTGGAAGTGGTGGGACAATCCATTGATTTCCAGCTCTCCAAAATGACAAATGACCAAGCCGTTCTCTGCCTTCCCATAAAGCCACGTTCTATAATTATGTCCCCGATTTATTATATTTCTTATATAACAGAAGAACTTACGTAAGGCCTATTGCAATTTTATTTATTGATTAGACTCCTAATTCTCGGCCTCCTTCTCGGAGAACCATTCAAGAGTCGTTGGAAACCTGGGGGAGGGGGGGGGGCTGAAAACCAACATAAGAAACAAATAAATTAAAAAATAATACACATTTCTAAGCTTTTATATATATTTTTGAGGTGGAGGGAGGGAAAAGTACGGTTCAGGAGCAACAGTTCCCAGCGTCCCTTTTGCAGATCCAAAACTGCTCGGAATGATTGACAGCGATGCGTGGCCTTCCTTGATGTTTGAACACCGACACCTGGAAACGTCAAAGAAACAGCTAGCTCAGTTCAGGTGTCAGAGAGCGCGGGTGAAGATGGCTCCTCCCTAACAGTTCCCAGAACGTCTGTTTTCTGGGGTCAAATAATCTATTTCAGTTTGGCAAGATTTCGATCTATAGCAGAGGTCACTTTCTACCGGTTCACACCGGTTTGGACGAAGCCGTAGTGGTCATTTGGTCTTGATCCCAGAACCGGCAGCGACCCAGGCTGGCCACACAACCCGAACCAGTTCCCCAGTCACTGCTGCCATGGATGGCATGTTTTTTAGTAGTTTTTCATGTTCTCCGCGTGTGTGCAGAACAATTCACAGTGAACTGTACACGTGCGCGCAGCAAACTGATAACAACACTGGTAGGAACACACCCCTGGTCTATAGGTGAGAAGCTATAAGGAAATTCATTTAAATCAGTGGTAGTCAACCTGCTCCCTACCACCCCCTAGTGGGCGTTCCAGCTTTCATGGTGGGCTGTAGGGGTTTTGTCCGATACTGAAGCACTTTCCCTTTTTTTAAATTTAATTGGCTTCCCTGCTTTATCAATCACCCTTCCTGTGGAACCGGTGGGCGGTTGGAAAATTCGACTACTAACCGAGATACAAAAGTGGGCGGTAGGCATAAAAAGGTTGACTACCCCTGATCTAATCTATCTTCTATCTATCTAATTTATTATCTTTCTCTCTCTCTCATCTATCATCCATCCATCCATCCATCCATCTATCATTCTCTTTCCTATCTATCTATCTATCTATCTATCTATCTATCTATCTATCTATCTATCTATCTATCTATCTATCATCTATCTATCTATCATTCACTTTCCTATCTATCATCTATCTGCATCCATCCATCCATCCATCCATCCATCCATCCATCCATCCATCCATCCATCCATCCATCCATCCATCCATCTATCTATCTATCTATCTATCTATCTATCATTCTCTTTCCTATCTATCACCTATCTGCATCTATCTATCTATCTATCTATCTATCTATCTATCTATCTATCTATCTATCTATCTATCTTTCTATCTATCTATCTATCTATCTATCTATCTATCTATCTATCTATCTATCTATCTATCTATCTATCTATATCATCTATCTGCATCTATCTATCTATCTATCTATCTATCATTCTCTTTCCTATCTATCATCTATCTATCTATCTATCTATCTATCTATCTATCTATCTATCTATCTATCTATCTATCTATCTATCTATCTATCTATCTATCATTCTCTTTCCTATCTATCACCTATCTGCATCTATCTATCTATCTATCTATCTATCTATCTATCTATCTATCTATCTATCTATCTATCTATCTATCTATCTTTCTATCTATCTATCTATCTATCTATCTATCTATCTATCTATCTATCTATCTATCTATCTATATCATCTATCTGCATCTATCTATCTATCTATCTATCTATCTATCTATCTATCTATCTATCTATCTATCTATCATTCTCTTTCCTATCTATCTATCTATCTATCTATCTATCTATCTATCTATCTATCTATCTATCTATCTATCTATCTATCTATCTAATTTATTATCTTTCTCTCTCTCTCATCTATCATCCACCCACCCACCCACCCACCAGAGGTTTTTAATAAGAGATTAGATAACCATTTGTCCAGAATGATATAGGGTCTCCTGTTTGAGCAGGGGGTTGGACTAGAAGACCTCCAAGGTCCCTCCCAACTCTTGTTATTCAGTATTATGTTCCCACGTGCAACAACTTTTCCTGCCACCGTTGCTAAGTGAATCCCTGCAGTTGTTAAGTCAGTCACACGGCTGTTCAGTGAATCTGGCTCCCTTCCTCCCTCCGACTTTGCTGTTTGGAAGGTCACAAAAGGGGGTCATGTGACCCCCCAGGGAACATTGCAACCGTCATAAATACGAGTCAGTGTCTGAATTTCAATCACGGGCTGCTGCAAGGATTGTAACTAAGTCCCTTTTCCCCCAGTACCGTTGTAATTCTGAACGGTTGCTAAACGGAACAGCCGTAAGTCGAGGACTTCCTGTACAATTTGGGTTAAAAAAATGAACCGGGCTACCTTATCCCAGGGGTCTGCAAAGTCGGCTCTTTTAAGACTGGTGGACTTCAACTCCCAGAGTTCCCCAGCCAGCATAGCTGGCTGGGGAACTCTGGGAGTTGAAGTCCACCAGTCTTAAAAGAGCCGACTTTGCAGACCCCTGCCTTATCCCAAGTGGGGCAGCAGGAGGGTTTCTCCCGACCCGGACAGTTGTGAGAAGGGACGAGCGCAACCTTCTGGCTTTGACTCCCCAGGGTCGAGCAACACCTCGGACATCTGCCTCCCGCGTCAGAGGGGCCCCGTGACGGACGTCTGCACCGGCAGCCAGCGGGAGAGCAACCTGATCCTGATCTTGCTCCTCTTCGGGCAAACCTTGCTGGGCATTGGTGGGGTGCCCATCCAGCCCTTCGGCATCTCCTACATCGACGACTTCGCCAGCCCAGCCAACTCCCCTCTCTATATAGGTAAGTTCCTACAGGCTGGACTAGAAGACCTCCAAGGTCCCTTCCAGCTTCTGTCCTCTTCTATTCTGTCCTATTCCTACCCTCTTCTATTCCATTCCACCCGTTCTTCTCTTTTCTTCTCTTGCGTTGTGTTGTATTCTATTCCCCTCTTTTCTCTTCTCTTCTCTTCTTCTCTTCTCTTCTCTTGTGTTCTATTCTATTCCATTCCATTCCATTCCACTCTTCTGTTGTGTTGCATTGTGTTCTATTCTATTCTATTCTATTCTATTCTATTCCACTCTTCTGTTGTGTTTTGTTGAGTTGTGTTCTATTCTATTCTTATTTCTCTCTTCTGTTGTGTTGTATTGTGTTCTACTCTATTTGCCTCTTCTGTTGTGTTGTATTGTGTTCCATTCTATTCTATTTTATTCTATTCTAATTCTATTCTATTTCCCTCTTCTGTTGTGTTGTATTGTGTTCTATTCTATTTTATTCTATTCTAATTCTATTTACCTCTTCTGTTGTGTTGTATTGTGTTCTACTCTATTTGCCTCTTCTGTTGTGTTGTGTTCTACTCTATTCTATTTTATTCTATTCTAATTCTATTCTATTTGCCTCTTCTGTTGTGTTGTATTGTGTTCTATTCTATTTGCCTCTTCTGTTGTGTTGTATTGTGTTCTACTCTATTTCTCTCTTCTGGTGCGTTGTCTTGTGTTCTATTCTATTCTATTCTATTCTAATTATACTCTATTTTCCTCTTCTGTTGTGTTGCGTTACACTCTATTCTAGTCTATATTATTCTATTCTATTCTATTCCACTCTTCTGTTGTGTTTTGTTGTGTTGTGTTGTGTTCTATTCTATTCTATTTCCCTCTTCTGTTGTGTTGTCTTGTGTTCTACTCTATTTCCCTCTTCTGTTGTGTTGCGTTGCACTCTATTCGTCTATATTATTCTATTCTATTCTATTCCACTCTTCTGTTGTGTTTTGTTGTGTTGTGTTGTGTTCTATTCTATTCTATTTCCCTTTTCTGTTGTGCTGTGTTGTGTTCTACTCTATTTCCCTCTTCTGTTGTGTTGCGTTACACTCTATTCTAGTCTATATTATTCTATTCTATTTCTCTCTTCTCTTCGTCTTACATTTTCTATTTTTCCAAAGGAATCCTCTTTCCTCCCTGCCCCTCTTGTGCCCAGGGTTCATTTTCGCTGCCACCGCCCTTGGCCCGGCCATTGCCTTCATCTTGGGATCCTTTATGCTCCGCTTCTATGTCGACATTGACAAAGTTTCCTCAGGTGAGCTGACGAGCCTCCCGCCTCCCTGGGCCTGTTTCCGAGAGAGAGAAAATCCCCCTATGCCCACCCTCTTTGATGAGGGTGAGGAGGATGGGATGGGGATGTCGTGATGGGGGTAGTAACCTTTCATGACCAAACTAGGTAAAGTCATCAGTGCTAGAAGGGGGTGGGGTTTGTGGAGAGGAGGAGGAGGAGGAGGAGGAGGTGGTGGTGGTGGTGGTGGTGGTGGTGGAGGAGGAGGAGGAGGAGGAGGAGGAGGAGGAGGAGGAGGAGGAGGAGGAGGAGGAGGAGGAGGAGGTGGTGGTGGTGGTGGTGGTGGAGGAGGAGGAGGAGGAGGAGGAGGAGGAGGAAAATACGGTGGGGTCCTTGGTGCTCTCAGAACTTGATGGGATTCTTGGAGATGTTTTATTACCAAACTAGGTAACATTATCAGTGCTAGAAGGGTTTGTGGAGGGGAAGAGAACAGAATAATTAATGCGGGTTGTGGAAATCACGGGTTTCATGGCGATTATCTGTCTATTGAAGATTCTCAGTCTTCCAGCTCACGCTTGTCCCGAAGATGCTTTCCCAAAAGGCAACTGGGCTTTCTTGGTTTGTTTTTTTTCCTTAAAGAGGTTTTGCTTCTCATCCGAGGAGCTTCCTCAGTTCTACAGTCCAGAACTGAAGAAGCTTCTTGGATGAGAAGCGAAACGTCCTCCAAGGAGGGGAAAAAAACAACCCCCCAAGAAAGTCCAATTGCCTTTGGGGGGAAAAACCCACCTCTGGGATCGCCACAATGATCAAAACATTGGGGAAACCGAGGCAACCCTTCTGATCTACCCGCCCAGCGCCACCCATGGTTTAACCAAGTTGGCTTAGTCCCTCTCTCCTTTGGTTATTTTCCAGCGGAGGTCCACATCACTAACAAGGATCCCCGCTGGGTTGGGGCCTGGTGGCTCGGCTTCATTTTTGCCGCCAGCATGGTGGCCATCGCCTCCATCCCTTATTTCTTCTTCCCGAGAGAAATGCCGAAAGAGGTAAGAACACAACCGGACAACGTCACAACCATCGTGGCTACATGTCAGCTGGGCTGGTTAATTGAAGGCTCATGAAGCATTGAAGCTCCTCATCAGTTAGAAAATAAAAGATCTCCCTTGACAAGAGATTTTCCTGCCTAGGCAGGGGGTTGGACTAGATGACCTCCAGGGTCCCTTCCAACTCTGTTGTGCTGTGCTATGCTATGCTATTCCATTCCATATTTCTATTCTATATTTCTATTCTATTCTATTCTAATTCTATTCTAATTCTATTCCATTCCATTTTTCTATTCTATTCTATTCCTTTCATTTAAATTATGTTCTATTCTTCTATTCTATTCTATTCCATATTTCTATTCTATTCTATTCTAATTCCATTCCATTCCATTTTTC
Organism: Rhabdophis nuchalis; assembly: GCA_039707465.1. NCBI lineage: Eukaryota > Metazoa > Chordata > Lepidosauria > Squamata > Natricidae > Rhabdophis > Rhabdophis nuchalis. Next base: position 66,275,856 of record CM077649.1, read on the forward strand.
TATTCTATTCTATTCTATTTCATTCCATTCCATTCTTATTCCCACATTCTATTCTTATTTCATATTCTATTCCATTCCATTCCATTCCATATTTCTTTTCTATTCTATTCTATTCAGAATTCTATTCTACTATTATTCTATTCTATTCCATTCTATTTTATTCTATTCTATTCTCTCTTCTCTTCTCTTCTTTTCTCTAGTATTCTATTCCTATTCATTCCATATTCTATTCTATTCTATTCTATTCTATTCTATTGTAATTCATTCTATTCTTATTTTTTCCTATCCTATGCCTATTCTCTTGTAATACATTCTATTTCTATCCTGTCCTGTCCTGTCCTGTTCTATTCTATTCTATTGGTGCCATGCATCATTCGTCTGCCGTTCACGATATGACCTTGGATAGCGACCGAACCCTCTGCAGAGTGACGGCAGCCCTGACTCCACTCCAGAACGTTTGTGATTAATTCTGCCTCCGCAAGCCCATCTCTTATCCTCCATCTGCAGGAACAATCTCCCTCGCTATCTTTCCCCTTGGACCAGCTCCACTCCTCCCTCCCGCCATTTTCTCACTCTATCCTTCATTCTTTTTTTTTTTATAAAAAAATATTTTTAATTGAATAAACATTGAAAACATTGGCTGTAGAGCGACCTTTCTGGCTTTGTCATTTCCATACATATTTTAACCCAACAACAAATAACCGTTTCTATTTTTTGTACCCAGCTACATTAATCCTATTAGCACATCCCTTTCTCCTCCTTCATGTATTCATCTATGTGTTTATCCGGCTTCAATTGTACAATCTTCAAAATGTTCTCTTCCGCCTCCTTGTTCCTCATTTCCAGCCACGGGTACATTTTCTTCCAAATTTTGTCTCATCTCTGTGATTGGTTTCTAGCGTCAGTCTGTCCATTTCTGCACAGATCAACATTTCCTTTACGAGCTCTTCTGACTAAATATGTAAATAAATATAAATGTATTTATATAAATCTAAATAAATAAATGACGCTATCATTTATTCTGTTCTCACCTCCCCGGTCTGAATGCAGACATTGCAAACTAGCCTTTAACTAACCTTTTACCTTGATCATTGGTCAAAGAGGCGGATATATATATACATATATATATGTTTTCGTAGATTTTCACGGGTGTAGGTATGCTGGTATTGCTGGCTTCGGGGATTTTCCCGTGTATATAGCATGGAGATGTTATTGCAACGTTTCGACAAGATCTCACTTGTCATCATCAGGCAGTCACAGACAGAAGCCTGCCTGATGATGACAAGTGAGATCTTGTCGAAACGTTGCAATAACATCTCCATGCTATATACACGGGAAAATCCCCGAAGCCAGCAATACCAGCATATATATATATATAATTCTACGCGGGAGAAAACCCGAACAACCAAAGACCTACATATATATATATATACATACCTACATACCTACATACATGTTCTGTCTGTAGCCTCTAAATAAACAGTAACCCAAACTTGGCTGTTGGCCACTGTTAATTAAGCAAGATAACCAGTCTTTTGGCTGAGAGCCCAGAGGACTCACATCACAAGCTTAGCTCCGCAGCGACCTTTGACACAAACATTCAAAACTCCGTCACAGAACAGGCACAGGCTTAAACTCACAGTTGTGGTTCTTTTCTGAACGGCTGTTTCCTTCAAATGTCCCCTCCCATCGCCTCACCTATAAGCTCTCTTGGGAGGGGCCACTCAGCAACCACCTGGTGCTTAATCGCCATCTGTGAGCCTGCCTATGGCGTAATTGCTGCCTCCGCCTCTCAGCTCTTTGCCTTCTAGCGTCAGGGACAAACTGACACTGGTCTTCCCCACTGCTCCATGCCTCAGGCGCCTCCTGGTGGCCAACCAGGCTCTCTGGTTTCTGCTCTGACTCTGAGCACTCCTCAGGGTCTTCCTCAGCTTCCAGGGCAGACTCAGATTGTCCCTCGCTGTTAGAGTCCATCAGCAGCTCAGCCGGTCCCTGCAAGGCCACAACACATACATACATACATGGCTTAGGACCTGGATACTTACAAGATCGCTTTCTGCCACCGAGAGCCTCCCACCGGCCATTACGCTCCCGTAGAGAGGGTCTCCTCATGGTGCCGTCGGCTAGACAATGTCGACTGGCGACACCCAGGGGGAGAGCCTTCTCCGTGGGAGCCCCTGCCCTCTGCCCCCGGAGTTAAGAACTATCCCTGACCTGCGCACCTTCCGCCGTGCTCTTAAAAAACTTTTCTTTTCCAACAAGCCAGGCTGGCGTCAATATGAATTTTTATTAATTTTAATTGGGGTTTGTTTGGCTTTTAACTTTATCATGGGCCAAATTATTTAATATGTTTTTCAAATCGTTTTACGCTTTTGTATATCTGTGTTTTATTTTGGCTGTACACCGCCCTGAGTCCTTCGGGAGTAGGGCGGTATAAAAAATATAAATAAACTAAACTAATAAACTAAAGTAAACATACACCTATATATTCAAAAGCCGTCGGGGCGTGTTCATGTCCTCTGGGAGATTTGGCTCTATAGATCAGGGGTCCCCAACCTTTGCAACTTTAAGTCTGAAGGACTTTGGCTCCCAGACTTCTCCAGCCAGCTTTTTAAACCAGGGGTCTCCAACCTTTGCAACTTTAAGTCTGAAGGACTTCAACTCCCAGACTTCTCCAGCCAGCTTTTTAAAGCAGGGGTCTCCAACCTTTGCAACTTTAAGTCTGAAGGACTTCAACTCCCAGACTTCTCCAGCCAGCTTTTTAAAGCAGGGGTCTCCAACCTTTGCAACTTTAAGTCTGAAGGACTTCAACTCCCAGACTTCTCCAGCCAGCTTTTTAAAGCAGGGGTCTCCAACCTTTGCAACTTTAAGTCTGAAGGACTTCAGCTCCCAGACTTCTCCAGCCAGCAAAGCTGGCTGGAGAAGTCTGGGAGTTGAAGTCCTTCAGACTTAAAGTTGCAAAGGTTGGGGACCCCTGATCTATAGATAACATCTATTTTGTGTGGAAGACTAAGGAAGGTGGTAGCTCTTGCCTTTAAACAGCAGGTACAATTCAAAACTCTGTAGAGATGCTTCGTCCTCCAGGTTCAGGCTTGTCCCAAAGGTGCTTTTTTTTTTTCCAGGAGGCAACTGGACTTTCTGGTTTTATTTCCCTTTTAAAGACGTTTCGCTTCTCCTCCAAGAAGCTTCTTCAGCTCTGACTTGGATGATGGGAAATTGGAAGGATTGGTCCTCCTTGCAGGCAGCTGGTCCTTTGCATCCTTTTTAGGGGGTCGCTGAGGCCACTTGGAGGTCGGTCGGAGTCCTCAGGGTCTTTTAGCCATGCAATGTGGGACGAAGACCCTCGGAATGGGGGTGGGAGAAGGAACGGATTTCCAGAGGGAAAAATGGCAGATTACAGGAACCATTTGCCCCACTCAGGTGGCCCTGAGGACACAGGTAAAACCTCCAAGTGGCCTCAAGGACCTTCTAAAAAGATGCAAAGGACCAGCTTTGTCTGCAAGGAGAATCAATCCTTCCATCCTTCACCATCGTCTCAGAGCTGAAGAAGCTTCTTGGAGGAGAAGCGAAACGTCTTCAAAAGAAAAACCAGAAAGTCCAGGTGCCTCCTGAAAAAATCCCCTTTAGGACAACCATGACCTGGAGGATGGAGAATCTCTACAGACTTTGAGCTACACAATTTGGGGCGAAGACCCTCGGAATGGGGGTGGGAGAAGGAACGGATTTCCAGAGGGAAAACCTGCAGACCACAGGAACCATTGGCCCCACTCAGGTGATCTGGTGGATTAAGAAATGTCTACAGGAAAGTAGCCAAGCTCAGAGAGCAACAAAGACCCCACAGTCCTCCTCCTCCTCACCTTTTCCTCCTCTTCCCCTTTACAAACTCCATCCCCTTCTAGCACTGATGATGTTCTCTAGTTGGGTCATGAAACGTCTGTCAGGAAACCGCCAAGCTCAGAAAGTACCAGACACCCCAATCGTCCTCCTCCTCCTCCAACTCTTCCTCCCCCTCCCCGCAATACCCCTCACCCCATCCTTCTAGCGTCGATGACGTTACCTACTAGGGCAATGAAATGTCTGCAAGGAAAGCCATTAGAATATAAAAGGCGAGCAAACTCCACTCCCAGGGGAAGGGCCTTCTCTGTGGCGGGCCCAGCCCTCTGGAATCACCTTCCCCCCGATATTAGAACAACTACGGACCTCCGCTCCTTCCGTCAGAAATTAAAAACTCACTTTTTCTGCTTGGCCGGCCTAGGTTAGTCTCTACCTCAGGGGTTAGGGAATGTTAATTTTAAAATGGGGATTTTAGTGCAGGGACAGTTGATTTAATTTGTTTTTATTGTATTTATTTATGTATATATTTTATATTGTTTTAATTTTCCCTGTGCACCGCTCCGAGTCCCCCTGGGGAGAGGACGCGGTATAGAAAAATAAAATCTATCTATCTATCTATCTATCTATCTATCTACTCCCTATTAGCACTGATGATATTCCCTAGTTGGGTCATGAAAGGTCTGTAAAGGAAACCGCCAAGCTCAGAGAGCACCCAGGACCCCACAGTCTTTCTCCTCCTCCCCTTTTCCTCCTCCTCCCCTTTTCAAACTCCATCCCTTTCTAACACAGATGACACTACCTACTAGGGTTGTGAAACATCTGCAGGAAAACAACCCACCTCTAGAGATAACCAAGGACTCCAGAGTGCAACCTCTGAGCTCCAGCGATTCTCTCCCATTCGTTCTGTCCAGTGGTTCCTTGAGGGCTCACCTCCGCGCGGATTGTGGCTTCATCTCCTTATTTATTTCCACCGTAGCTGGCAGCCCCTTCCTCTCTAAGGGCGTCTTGATTTCCGTATGCTTGGGACTGGGGCCCTTCTCTCTCTCTCTCTCTTTCTCTCTGCTCCACTCTGCCATTTTCTCCACTCCTTTCTCGCTGCTCCTCAGCATCTCCAGACACGCTGAAATCTTCCCAAACGGCTTATCGTAAATTGCATCTCCTCTTTTATTTTTTGGGAGCGTTTGCAAGCCTTTCGGGGAGCATCACGAGCGAAGCCAACGCTCGGCTCCTTCTGTGCCGAGGCCTTCCTTCAACTTCTGGACTGGCTCGCTATCTCTCCCTTCTCATTAACAGGCAGAGATAACCTTTCGCCTCCTCGCAGCCTCTTCTCTCTAAAACCCCCGTAATAACTTTGCTGTTTTTTTTAAAAACAGTGGTGCCGAAGAGGCTCCTTGGATGCGAAAGGAAATGACTTTCAAGAGGAGAAGAAAAGGCTAAGAAAGCCCAGCTGCCTTTTTTTGGGGGGGGGGAAGCAACTCTGGGACATAATAAAGATATTAAATAAATAAAGATATAAAAAAAGAATGTTGAGACTCTGGAAAGAGGGCAGAGAAGAGCAACAAAGAGGATGAGGGGACTGGAGGATAAAACATGATGGACAGTTGCAGGAACTGGGCATGGCTGGTCCAGGGAAGAGAAGGACAAGGGGAGGCAGGAGACCAGCCTTCCAATATTTGAGGGGCTGCCCCAGAGAGGAGGAAGGGGGTCAAGCTATTCTCCAAAGCCCCCAAAGGCCAGAGAAGGAACCATGGATGGAAACTGACCAAGGAGAGATTCAACCTGGAAATAAGGAGGAATTTCCTGGCGGGGAGAACCATCAACCCATGGAACGGAAGTTGCCTTCGGAAGTTGTGGGAGTTTCATCCCTGGAGGCTTTCAAGAAGAGACTGAACTGCCCTCTGTCAGAAAGGGTCCAGGGTCTCCTGCTTGGGCAGATGGGTTGGACTAGATGACCTCCAAGATCCCTTCCAATTCTATTATTCTATATTCTATGTACGTTAAACCTTCCCTTAGGGAAAGCAGAACTCAGTTTTCTGACTGGAGCCTAAAACACATGAAGAATGTTTTAAAACATACGATGAACGGTTGCAGGAACTGGGCCTGGCTGGTCCAGGGAAGAGAAGGACCAGGGGAGACAGGAGAGCAGCCTTCCAATATGTGAGGGGCTTCCCCAGAGAGGAGGAAGGGGGTCAAGCTATTTTTCCAAAAACCCCGAAGGCCAGAGAAGGAACCATGGATGGAAACTGACCAAGGAGAGATTCAACCTGGAAATAAGGAGAGATTTTCTGTTCCAATCACCCATCTCCTCCCACTTATGACTGCAGGACTGTAACCTTGTTGCTTGTATTCTTATGATTTATACTGATTGTTTCCTGATTGCTTATTTGTACTCTATGACTAACACTAAGTGTTGCACCTTAGGATTCTTGACATATATATCTTGTCTTTTTATGTACAGTGAGAGCATCTGCACCAAAGACAAATTCCTTGTGTGTCCAATCCCACTTAGCCAATAAAGAATTCTATTCTATTCTATTCTATTCTATTCTATTCTATTCTATTCTATTCTATTCTACTCTACTCTACTCTACTCTACTCTACTCTATTCTGTTCTATTATATTCATTTAAATTCTGTTCTATTATATTCATTTAAATTCTGTTCTATTATATTCATTTAAATTCTGTTCTATTATATTCATTTAAATTCTGTTCTATTCTATTCTAATCTATTCATTTAAATTCCATTCCATTCCATTCCATTCATTTAAATTATGTTCTGTTCTGTTCTATTCTATTCTATTCTATTCTATTCTATTCTATTCTATTCTATTCTATTCTATTCATTTAAATTCTGTTCTATTCTACTCTACTCTATTCATTTAAATTCCATTCCATTCCATTCCTTTCATTTAAATTATGTTCTATTCTATTCTATTCTATTCTATTGTATTCTATTCTATTCTATTCTATTCTATTCCATTCTAAATTGAATAAACAGAATTACCTTCCGAAACCCAGGTCCATGCACAGGGAGCAAGTGGCAGGGAGTACTTCTGACTTTGGGGGAAGTGCCTCTGAGAACCTTTGCCCAGGGACTGAGCCTCCCAGAAATGCGGCTGGTCCTTTCCCGTCTTCAATCTTCTATTTCCCTCCCTCCTAGGATGAGGCTGCGCGAAAGAACATTGCGGACATGACCAAGGAAGAGGTCTCCCAGCAGCTTAAGAATAAAACCCCGGAGGAGGAAAGCTTCACCCTCTTCCAGTTCATCAAAAGTAAGTCTTTGGCCCAGGTGGCCAACTCACCTGGCAGGTTTCTCCGTCAGTCTTCCGTTCACCTGGACGGCTCACAAAATCCTCACTCGCCCCAGTTCTGACTGCGGCTCCTGGTCCCGACAAAAGCCTCTTTTATTAATTTCCTGTGAATTCTGCTCCTTCGCCTCCAGCAAAGTCTTTCAAGGGAGGATTTACGGTCACAGACCTTATCTGGCTTGGAGAGCTGCCAGGCCCAGATCTGCAGAACTTAGCAAGGAGCCTCAGAGAGTCACGAACCAATGAAGGGAACTAATGGTCTCCTGCAAACTCCACTCCCCGGCCGCTCCTTCTTTTATTCCCTCTGGGAGGGGCCGTTCATCGTCCACCTGTGGCCTCACTCCCAAGTCGCCCCCTGTTCTTTAGCTGCTCCCTTCGTCTGGAAGCTCTGCGCATGCGCACCCTGGGAACGGGCTCCAGCTGTTCTTCTGCCTCACTGATGTCCGACTCCGAAGGCAGCTGATAACTGTCGGAGGGCCCTGTCCCCCTCTCTGCCTCCGACACAGAGCCTTCCCCAGACTCCAGGACTGGCCCATCTTCCTCCCCAACCCTCCTCACTGTCCGAGTGTGTTGCCAGGCCCTCTGGCCAATGGCGGGCCACAACAGCCCCAGGGTGGAATGGGGCAATGCGCCACAACGCAGTCCATTCACTGCAACCAACTTCGCCACAGCCAACTTGCTGATATTGTGAGTCTCCTTTCTTGCTCTTTCCTCGTTCGCTTAAGTTTATTTTCCTTCCTTCTCGAAGTCACTTTCGGTCTTGGAAGTTTTGTTTCTCCGGTTTTAAAAATAATAATATTAAAAAAAAAAGGGGGGCCGTCTAGATAAAATCCCGATAAAGAAAGAACACTGGGTTCCTCACTGAGATTCCCCCGAACAGTCATTTGAACGCCCATATCTCTTCCCATCGATAGATTAAAACCTTAACCTCCCATTTTTCTCCGTCTTTCTGGACCCAGCCGAGCGCAGTTCCTGGCTGACCGAGGATATGGATCTTCCTTTATTGATGTATAATTCACGCTCCTCTCCAACGTGAATTATATATGAATCCCTCTATATGGCTCCCCGGGCTCATTGACGCCCCAGGCACGTTAATTCCACCCTCCGAAATTAATGGCCGGAGCTTCCATTTTTCAAAGGCGCAGATTTTCAACAGAAGAAAAGGGCGCAAGATAAATTGTCCTAATGAAAAGGAAGAGGGAGAATCGCAGGAGGCGCAAAAGTTAGGAGGCCTCTTATCCGTATTAGAAGGGGACAGTTTGATTTAAAGGGCTTTGGCTGCCACGAGGCAGGAAACCGATATTTATGGACCTCGGTCCTTCCGAATGTGTGAAAAAGAAGGGGGAGAGAGAACAGGCTTCTTTTGCGTTAACACACTGCCACAAAGTATTGATTGCAAGTACAACTTGCTCCAAAATGATAAATTTAAGATTCCTCCCTCCCCATTCTTGGGATATGGAGTTAGGAATAACTGCTGCTTAGGCACAAAGTCACTATTTTATTTTTCCTAGTGGCCTAAAAGTGTTTTGGAGGTGCTAGAATAGAATAGAATTCTTTATTTTCCAAGTAAAATACAATACAATACAATGGCAAGGTGGGAAGGGGCCTTGGAGGTCTTCTAGTCCAACCCCCTGCCTAGGCAGGAAGCCCTCTACCGTTTCAGACAAATGGCTATCCAACCTCTTCTTGAAGACTTCCAGTCCTCTTCCCTTCTCTTCTCTATTCTTTATTCTCTTCCCTTCTTTCTTCTCTTCTCTATTCTCCCCTCCCCTCTTCTCTTCTCTATTCTTTATTCTCTTCCCTTCTGTCCTCTTCTCTATTCTCCCCTCTTCTCTTCCCTTCCCTTCTCTTCTCCCTTCTCTTCTATTCTATTCTCATCTTCTCTCAACACAATACAATAGCAGAGTTGGAAGGGACCTTGGAGGTCATCTAGTCCAACCCCCTGCCTAGGCAGGAAGCCCTATACTGTTTCAGACAAATGGCTATCCAATATCTTCTTAAAGACTTCCAGTCCTCTTCTCTTCTCTTCTCTTCTCTTCTCTTCTTTATTCTCTTCCCTTTTCTTCTCTTCTCTCCTCTATTCTCCCCTCTTCCCTTCCCTTCTCCCTTCTATTCTCATCTTCTCTCAACACAATACAATAGCAGAGTTGGAAGGGACTTTGGAGGTCCTCTAGTCCAACCCCCTGCCTAGGCAGGAAGCCCTATACCGTTTCAGACAAAGGGTTATCCAACATTTTCTTAAAGACTTGCAGTGTTGGGACATTCACAACTTCTGGAGGCAACTTCTGTTCCACTGATTCATTGTTCTCAATGTCAGGAACTTTCTCCTCAGTTCTAAGTTGCTTCTCTCCTTGAATAGTTTCCACCCATTGCTTCTTGTTCTGCCCTCAGGTGCCTTGGAGAATAGCTTGACTCCCTCTTCTTTGGGGCAACCCCTGAGATATTGGAAGGCTGCTATCCTGTCTCCCCTGGTCCTTCTTTTCATTAAACTAGACATACCCAAATTTCCTGCAACCGTTCTTCATATGTTTTATTTATTTATTCAATTTATACCCCGCCCTTCTCCAAACGGACCCAGGGCGGCGCACAGGAAAATTAAAATACATACAAAACATCATATAAAATTTAAAAAACTAATTCAATAGAACCTGTGCTAAAACCAGATTAAAATCCCCAAATTTAAAAACTATCTAAAAGTCAGTATAGGAGGCTACGCTAGGCCGGCTAGATGGAACAAATGTGTCTTAAGACACTTGCGGAAGAGGCGGAGGTCAGAGATGGTGCGAAGTTCAGGGGGTAAGTCGTTCCAAAGGGCTGGACCTGCCACAGAGAAGGCTCTCCCCCTGGGTGTCGCCAGTCGGCATTGTCCGGCCGACGGCACCCTGAGGAGGCCTTCTCTGTGGGAGCGTAACCTCCAGTCCCCTCATCCTCTTGGTTGCTCTTCTCTGCACTCTTTCTAGAGTCTCCACATCTTTTCTACATCGTTGTGACCAAAACTGGATGCAAATATTCCCAGTGTGGCCTTCCCAAGGCCTTGTAAAGTGGTATCAACCCTTCACGTGGTCTTGATTCTCTCCCTCTGTTGATGCAGCCTAGAATTATGTTGGCTTTTTGGGCAGCTGCTGCCCACGGCTGGCTCCTATTTCAATGGTTGTCCACTAGGACTCCAAGATCCCTTTCACAGTCGCTACTATGGAGCCAGGTACCACCTATACTGTACCTGTGCATCGGACACACAAGGAATTGGTCTCTGGTGCATATATGCTACTAACCAGACTTCCTCGTCTCTCCTGTTAAAACAGAGTTGGAAGGGACATTGGAGAGTTTATACATTTGGTGACTCCAATGCCAAGAATTACGTTTTATGGCTTTCTTGCAGAGGGGCAAAAAAATCGCTTATTTCCACTTTTAGCTGAAGCTGACTTTCAGCTCTGACTTTCAGTCTCTTGAGGGACACCGAGAGAAGTAATTAGATACTTCAGCTCCTCTTACTAATGTCCCTCTGGAGTGTTTGAAGCCCTTGACAGCCTTTCGAGGCCATTAAAACATAACCACAGCAATCAGCTGTCCCTCGACGTGGCGTTGCCTCAACTTAGCTGCACTGATCGTTATGTAATGATGGAAAACTTCTCGGTACTCTTATATCTAAGTAGATTCACCCATGCTGTATGGCTTTGGCATTATTGCGGCATTATTGCCAGGGGTTCCAAATAACATCCAGAAGTCAATCAGAGTCCCAGGCAAAGGATTCCTCAAAGTTCCCATTGATGAAAAGAGCCATGTTGGCCCATCTGGGAATCTGAACGCTTCCCGGTTTTCCCCACCCAATTGGAAGTTCGAGATCTTGGCCCCCCCACACCCACAAGTCCAATCTTCCCCACCCAGTTCCGGCCAGGTCCAGAGGTGCAGAGACAAAGGATGACCTTGGCTTTCTAGAAAGAATGTTGTTATGGCTACCTATCATCTAACCTCCTCCCATTTTCCCACCATAGAAAAAGCATAGTAGAATAATAGAAAGTGAGGCAGGCCAGAGATCCATAAGAAACGATGGATGCAGGCCTGACAATTATCTTTCTCTATTACCACATCTTATTGGGCATAATTATTATGATTATTATTATTGTTACTCGTGTTGCTTTGCATGCACACTGAAACTTTCTACACTAGAGACAAAATCCTTGTGTGTCTAATCACACTTCTCATTCTAATTAATTCCAATCCTTCTGATTCCGATTCTTTCACAAGAATTACAGAAAAGCAAATGTACAATGGCGACCTTCCTTTCCGCACCCAAAGGCGATGGAGGAAGCCAGGTTCACTTAACGACCATTTAATGATTCGCTTAGCAACTGCAATGATCCACTCAGCTACCCTGGGGGGTGGGTGGGTGGGCGGGAAAGGTTCATCCATTCAGTTTGCGACCCACTTACTCCCTGCCTCGCTTAGCAACAGAAACGCTGCTTCCCGCGGCGGTCATAAGTCCAGGACTGCCCATATACGAATATATATATATATATATATCAGGACCCTCCTGAGATGTTGAACCTGCCGGAAATCCTGCCAGATCTTGGATGTCCTTGATTTGCAAGCAAACAACTTTTTTGCAGGATAGATGTGAGCAAAGATAAGGCGTGGGAACACAATTAAATTCCCTCCGAATTTAAAACAAGGCTGTCCAAACTTGGGAACTTTAAGACTTGTGGACTTCAACTCCCAGAATTCCCCAGCCAGCTGGCTGGGGAATTCTGGGAGTTGAAATCCACAAGTCTTAAAGTTCCCAAGTTTGGACACCCCTGTTTTAAAGGAAAGTAGATTTGTTTGTCCTTTCACTTACAAGTTGTTTTTTTTTAAATATTGCTTAAAAATAAATCTCTTAATAAATCTCTAAGCTAGATTTAACCTCCAGGTTTTGAATTGTTGCTGAATTGTTCGGGCCTCGTTTATAAAGCCTCCCCTGTACTTGAAGCACTTACCGTCCGAAAAACGATTAAAGTTTGATATCTGCAGTGTGTAGACGAGAGAGCTACGGAAATTTTTGCTCTGGAGGGAGCAGGGAGAGGGAGGAGAGAACCAGGTTTCCCCCTATCCAGGTTGCATCGGGATAGATTTAATCTCCGGTTCATCGGACTCTACTGAATTCGCTCGCTTCCAAAAGGCAGTCCCTCCTCACGGTCTACTCCTGCCCTAGTCATGACTATTGCAACGCGCACTGCATGGGGCTGCCCTTGGAGAGTATCCCGAAGCTCCAGTTGGTGCAAAAGTCACCTTTTCCAGCGCCCTGGCAACTTTGGTCAGTAATACAATACAATACAATAGCAGAGTTGGAAGGGACCTTGGAGGTCTTCTAGTCCAACCCCCTGCGTGGGCAGGAACCTTATACCATTTCAGACAAATGGCTATCTAACATCTTCTTAAAGACTTCCAGGGTTGGGGCATTCACAACTTCTGGAGGCAAGCTGTTCCAGAGGTTAATTGTTCTAACTGTCAGGAAATTTCTCCTTAGTTCTAAGTTGCTTCTCTCCTTGATTAGTTTCCACCCATTGCTTCTTGTCCTGCCCCCGGGTGCCTTGGAGAATAGTTTGACTCCCTCTTCTTTGGGGCACCCTCTGAGATATCGGAAGACTGCTATCCTGTCTCCCCTGGTCCTTCTCTTCATCAAACTAGACCTACCCAGCTCCTGCAACCGTTCTTCATATGTTTTAGTCTCCAGTCCCCTAATCCTCTTGGTTGCTCTTCTCTGCACTCTTTCCAGAGTCTCCACGTCTTTTCTACATCGTGGCGACCAAAACTGTATGCAGTATTCCAAGTGTGGCCTTACCAAGGCACTATACAGTGGCATTAACACTTCACGTGATCTAGATTCTCTCCCTCTGTTGATGCAGCCTAGAACTGTGTTGGCTTTTTTGGCGGCTGCTGCACACTGCTGGCTCATATTTAAATGGTTGTCCACTAGGACTCCTAGATCCCTCTCACAGTTGCTACTATTGAGCAAGGTGCCACCTATACTGTACCTGTGCATTTGGTTTTTCCTGCCTATATGTAGGACCTTACTTTCATTGGGTCCTTGTGGAGAAGGGCGGGATATAAATGTGATTAAAATAAAAATAAAATAAAATTAACCACAGCATGACTCAGCAACTGCAGTGATTCACTTAACAGTTGTGGCAAGGAAGGTTGTGGCACGGGGCAAAACTCACTTAGCAAATGTTTCATGCTTAACAACAAAAAGTATCGGGCTCCATGGTGGTCGTAAGTCTGTTGTTAATCTTTCCTTCCTCTTCTTTGCTTCCCTCTGGCGTTTGCAGTGTTTCCATTGGTCTTATTGAGGAATCTCAAGAATCCGGTTTTTGTCATGGTGGTTTTGGCGATGGTTAACCTTTCGGCCATGATTGCTGGTTTATCCACCTTCCTGGCTAAATTCCTGGAGCAGCAATTTACCCTCTCCGCATCCGCGGCCAACATGATCCTAGGTAAGGGCCAGGGGTCTATGGAGATCCTCAGTCATCCAGGTGATGGTTGCCCCGAAGGGGCGTCTTGAAAAAGCACTTTTGAGACCAGGTAAGGGCTACTAGGTAGCTCAGGGGCTCGGATGCTGAGCTTGTCGATCAGAAAAGGTCAGCAGTTCGGCGGTTCGAATCCCCAGCGCCGCGTAACGGAGGGACCTCCCGTGACTTGTCCCAGCTTCTGCCAACCTAGCAGTTCGAAAGCACGTAAAATGCAAGTAGAAAAATAGGAGCCACCTTTGGTGGGAAGGGAACAGCGTTCCGGGCGCCTTCGGCGTTTAATCCTGCCGGCCACATGACCACGGAGACGTCTTTGGACAGCGCTGGCTCTTTGGCTTTGAAAGGGAGATGAGCACCGCCCTCCACCCACAACTCCATCCCATGGTCCAATCTCCCACTGCCACGCTGGCAGCTTCCACCCATCCAGTTCCGGCCAGGTGCAAGAGGTACAGAGACAAAGGATGACCTTGGCTTTCTAGAAAGAATGTTGTTATGGCTACCTAGCATCTAACTCCATACAATCCTCCCTCCCGTTTTCCCACCATAGAAAAGGCATAGCAGAAGAACAGAAAGTGTAGCAGGCCAAAGATCCCAAAAGAAAAGATGGCTGCAGGCCTGACATCCAGGTGGTTTCTCTTCTTGATTAATTTCCATCCGTTGCTTCTTGTCCTGCCTTCGGGGGCTTTTGGAAAATAATTTGACCCCCTCTTCTTTGGGGCAGCCCTCAACATTCCCTTTGTGCTCCCTCCCTCTGATCCGCAGGTGCTGTCAACATCCCAGGAGCCATGCTGGGCATCATCCTTGGCGGAGCCATCATCAAGAGCTGCAATTTCTCTCTCCAGCAGGCGACGCTCCTGTGCATCATCAGCATGGCTTTTTGTGCCCTCTTTGACATCCCCCTACTCTTCATAGGGTGCCCCACCCAGAGGATCGCAGGGCTGGACTACTCCGGAAGGTACGCAAACTCGGGCACGCAGAACCCTCTCTCTGGGCGTGTGCACCATCGCCAGCTGCTCTTCCAGGTTCTGGCGTGTACCGGTCAGCTGGTCTTTGCGCACGCAGAAGCACCAGAACCCGGAAGAACAGCTGGCCGGCACACGCATGCACACCGCACAGCTTCTCTTTGGCACTCGGTGCCGAAAAGGTTCACCAACACTGCTCTATGCTCTTTTGTTCTAGGTAGAATTTCCTGTTTCTTGTTCACAGTAAAGCAGTTGAGCAGTAAAGGCAAAGAGCACATGGTGACTGTGCTCCTTGTTTGCTCTATATATCAACAGAATTTCTAACAACATATATGTGTTTCCCTCCCTTTCGTAGTTCTGGATTTTGGCAGCTGATTACGGCTTGCAACCTTAAGTGCAATTGTTCGCTCTCCTTTTTCAACCCGGTTTGTGGCCAGGACCGCATGGAATACATCTCCCCTTGCTTTGCGGGATGCACCAAAATCAACATCAACCCCATCACCAAGGCCATCGTGGTGCGTAGGAAAGTCCCTTCCTGCTTTCAGGTTGGAAAGCGTATGAAAAAACGAACGCACCTTTCTTGCATTCACATTTAAATTCCTTTTCAGGGGTTCCCAAACTTGGCAACTTTAAGACTTGTGGACTTCAACTCCCAGAATTCTCCAGCCAGCTTTGCTGGCTGGAGAATTCTGGGAGTTGAAGTCCACAAGTCTTAAAGTTGCCAAGTTTGGGAACCCCTGCTTTACATTGTTTGGAAGAGCTGTCCATCTGGGCTCAGCTCCAAGTGGGGGGGAAAAGACTCTGGAAACACGGAGGCTGCCTGCAAAGAGGGTTTAATGGTGGACAGGATGCCATGGCTTGAGCTCCTGAATGGAAAAGGGGGACCCAAGGCTTCCAGATGTTGGGGGAAGACGAAAAAGTGGCAGAGATGCTGAAAGTCCCTGGTTTTATGCCCTCTCTGGCTTTTGATCTTGAGCTAGCGTTTTGCTAACTTTGTAGGTTGTGTGTCTTTTGAGTCCCAGGCTTGGCTGAGCCTGGCTTCTTCCCAGGTGCCCTGTGGTGAGATGGGTAAAGGGCCAATGCTATCATGCCTTAATCCCATCACCCTGGAGCTGAAGGGGGAGGTCTTTGTCATGTAGAATAGACTGGCTCAGGCCTTCTAATGGCCTGTTGACAAAGGTGGGGGCTATTACGAGTGAGTCTGCTTCCTTCCTAAAAACAACTTTTAAGACTTGTGGACTCGCGGAACAGGCTGGCTGGGGATTCCTGGGAGTTCAATCGTTTGTCTGAAATGATTTACGGCAGTGGTAGTCAACCTGGTCCCTACCGCCCCCTAGTGGGTGTTCCAGCTTTCGTGGTGGGCGGTCGGGGTTTTGTCCGATACTGAAGCACTTTCCCTTTTTTAAAATTTAATTGACTTCCCTACTTTATCAATCAACCCTTCCTGTGGAACCGGTGGGCGGTTAGGAAATTCTATTACTAACAGAGATACAAAAGTGGGCGGTAGGGAATAAAAAGGTTGACTACCCCTGATTTAGGGTAAAAGTGTCCAAGGTTGAGAACTTTCAAGACGTGTGTTGGACTTCAGCTCCCAGAATTCCCCAGCCAGCCAAGTCTTAAAAGTCCCAAGGTGGAACACTCCTGGCCCTTTGGGGAATTCTGGGAGTTGGAGTCCAACACACGTCTTGAAAGTTCCCAGGATGGACTCTCATAGCGTATGGTCTACTGCTTGAGCAGGGGGTCAGACTAGAGCAGGGGTCTCCAACCTTTGCAACTTTAAGTCTGAAGGACTTCGGCTCCCAGAATTCTCCAGCCAGCAAAGCTTATTATGTATATACCCACATAGCAAAGCTGCCTGGAGAAGTCTGGGAGCTGAACTACTTCAGACTTAAAGTTGCAAAGGTTGGAGACCCCTGCTTTAAAAAGCTGGCTGGAGAAGTCTGGGAGCTGAAGTCCTTCAGACTTAAAGTTGCAAAGGTTGGAGACCCCTGCTTTAAAAAGCTGGCTGGAGAAGTCTGGGAGCTGAAGTCCTTCAGACTTAAAGTTGCAAAGGTTGGAGACCCCTGCTTTAAAAAGCTGGCTGGAGAAGTCTGGGAGCTGAAGTCCTTCAGACTTAAAGTTGCAAAGGTTGGAGACCCCTGCTTTAAAAAGCTGGCCGGAGAAGTCTGGGAGCTGAAGTCCTTCAGACTTAAAGTTGCAAAGGTTGGAGATCCCTGGACTAGAGGACCTCCAAGGTCCCTTCTGTTACTCGGCTTGTTCTCTTGACTCTTTCCTCCCTGGCCTTCTCCTTCCTTCCTTCCTTCCTTCCTTCCTTCCTTCCTTCCTTCCTTCCTTCCTTCCTTCCTTCCTTCCTTCCTTCTCCTGCAGAATTACACCGAATGCAACTGCATCATATTCAACAGTGCCATTGGCTACGCTAAGCCCGGCCACTGCAGCTCTGCCTGTGGGCACCTCCTGATGCCCTTCATCATAATCGCTGCCATCTCCGGATTCTTAGCCAGCCTCTCCCACACGCCGGCCTTCTTCCTGGTCCTCAGGTAGGCGAAGGAGCCCTTCTTCGTTTATCCATTTGTCTCCATCCTTCATTATCTTTACAAATGGGAAGCAAAACGTCTTTTTCTTCCTGGAGAGAAAGAAAGAAAAACCCAGCCCAGTTGCCTTTTGAAAGAGAGAACCCCCCCCCCCCCCAATATATCCCCTCCACCCATGGGCTTGTCGATCAGAAAGATTGGTTCGAATCCCCCAGCGCCGCCTGACGGAGGGAGCACCCGTTCCTTGTGCCAGCTTCTGCCAACCTCCCCTGTTTCCCCGAAAATAAGACCTCCCCAGATAACAAGCCCAATTGGACTTTTGAGTGCACGCACTAAAATAAGTAAAATAAATAAAATAAGTAAAATAGCAAAAAGAAGCCCTCCCCCCAAAATCTTGCAACACAGCAGCCGCCATGAGGGGACCACGCTCGCCGCCTCCTGCACCTCAAAAATAATAAGACCTCCCTGGAAATAAGGCCAAGTGCTTATTTTCGGGGGTCAAAAGAAAATAAGACCCTGTCTTATTTTCGGGGAAACACGGTAGCCGTTCGAAAGCAGGTAAAAAATGCAAGTAGATAAATAGGAGCCACCTTTGGTGGGAAGGGAACAGCGTTCCGTGCCCCTTCGGGCGTTGAGTCCTGCCGGCCACATGACCACGGAGACGTCTCCGGACAGCGCTGGCTCTTCGGCTTTGAAACGGAAGTGAGCAGCGCCCCCTAGAGTCGGGAACGACTAGCACCGATGTGCGAGGGGAATCTTTTCCTTATGTGTGTATTTATTCCCAGCCAAACCTTTTTTCTTTGGGGTTCTAGGAGCGTCAAGAAAGAAGACAAGTCCTTCGCCCTGGGCCTGCAATTTATGCTCTTGAGAGTCCTGGGTAAGTTCACCTGCAAGGCCGGTTCCTTCGGGAATTCTGGGAGATGGGCCTGAATGTTTAGCCACCTAAGAAGCAAGTTGAGGGTTAAACAAATGCATGAATTTTTTAAAAAAAATCAGACCTGGGCTGGGTTCTCCCCCTACCTCCTCCCAGGGCCTCTGACGTGCCCCCTTCTCTGCCGACTCTGCTCTGCCAAGGGGGCCTGTGCCAGGCTCCGTCAGGGGGGGGTCAGGACAGCTGCCAGCCCTGGCAGGCACACCTGGCAGGCAAGGCAACTCGATGGGCTCATGCTGGTTTATTGTCAGGGGGGAGCCCCACTGATGTCCGACTCCGAAGGCAGCTGATAACTGTCGGATGGCCCTGGCCCCTTCTCTGCCTCCGACGCAGAGCCCTCCTCAGAGCCTTCCCCAGACTCCAGGACTGGCCCAGGTTCCTCCCCAACCCTCCTCCCTGTCCGACTCTGCCGCCAGCTCCTCTGGGTCACAACACGGGCTCCCCCATTGCCTTTGTTTGTTGGAAGGTCGCAAAAGGGGATCACGTGACCCCAGGACACCACGACCGTCATAAATATGAATCAGATGCCAAGCCTCTGAATTCTGATCCCGTAACCCTGGGGATGCTGCAACGGTCGTAAGTGTGAACAATGGTCATAAGTCGCTTTTTCCCGTGCCGTTGTAACTTGGAACGGCCACTAAATGAACTGTCATAAGTCAAGGACTATTATATGTACATACATACATACCGTTGCATTTTTGCTGATAAATAAATGAAGGGAGACTAGTATAGATCTATTTCAAGCTATTTCGTTCTCATCGGCTAGCCGTGCCCTTGCCGGGATTCGAACCCTTTGCTTCTTCCTCAGCCTGGTTGCCCGCACCCGTGGTCTACGGCAGTGCCATCGACACAACCTGTCTCCTGTGGCAATATAAGTGCAAAAAGAGAGCCGGGTGTCGATACTACAACCACACAGCCTTCCGCAAAAGGTAAGACCCCCTCCCTTTGTGCCCGATCCTGGCTTCCTACTCCCTGGAAACAAATATTGTGGGGGGATAAGACACCCCTAACAGCCTTCGGGCTGTGTGTTCTGTGACGATGCAGCCTGTTGTGCCTTAAAATGGCTTCTGCTGCACTGTACTTCTACTGCACTACCTTAAAATGGCTTCTACTGCACTGCACTTCTGCTGCACTGCCTTAAAATGGCTTCTACTGCACTGCACTTTTGCTGCACTGCCTTAAAATGGCTTCTACTGCACTGCACATCTACTTCCCTGCCTTAAAATGGCTTCTACTGCACTGCACGTCTACTGCACTGCCTTAAAATGGCTTCTACTGCACTGCACATCTACTTCGCTGCCTTAAAATGGCTTCTACTGCACTGCACTTCTGCTGCACTGCCTTAAAATGGCTTCTACTGCACTGCACATCTACTTCCCTGCCTTAAAATGGCTTCTACTGCACTGCACTTCTACTGCACTGCCTTAAAATGGCTTCTACGGTGCCGTTGCCACGGTAAAGGCTTCCCCATCCTCCACCAGGGGGCTCCAACATTAGAAATTAAGTTCGGTCCGGCATTTCCCCCCATATAATTTTTTATTTTTTATTCAATTTATATCCCGCCCTTCTCCGAGAGGACCCAGGCAATGCTGGGTTATCAGATGCTAGTCTACAAAGTTGGCTCTTTTAAGACTGGTGGACTTCAACTCGCCAGCTATGCTGGCGGGGGAATTCTGGGAGTTGAAGTCCACCCATCTTAAAAGAGTCAACTTTGCAGAGCCCTATTTTTAAAAAACCCCAAGGAGAACCGAAATTCCCACTTATTTCCAAGGCTCTTGTTCACTGCAATGGAGGAGGGAGTGAGGGGAGCCGTATGCAAACTACTCTCCCTCGTCTTTCTCGTCCTTACCCCAGGTTCGTGGGCATCCAGCTTTTATTCGAAGTCTGCTGCTTCCTGTCCTTCTGCATCGTCTACGTCCTCCTCATTCGGAAGGAGGACGAAGAGGAGGGAGAGGGAGAGAAACGGGGAGCTTCCCCACACCCCGCCAGTTAATCGTACCCTGGATATTATTTGGGGGGGGATGGGGTCAGCACCCTGCGTTTCGGCTCCGCCAAATGAATGGAAATCGGACCGCTTGGCGGGAACCGGTGGGAAACTTCCCTGCACCAAGATCCAATTTGGACCTCTTCTATATTTCTTTTCGTTCGTTCCTTCCTTCCTTCCTTCCTTCCTTCCTTCCTTCCTTCCTTCCTTCCTTCCTTCCTTCCTTCTTCTTTTCCCATTCTCCTTCCTTTCTTCTTCTCCCATTCTCCTTCCTTCCTTCCTTCCTTCCTTCCTTCTTTCTTTCTTTCTTTCTTTCTTTCTTTCTTTCTTTCTTTCTTTCTTTCTTTCTTTCTTTCTTTCTTTCCCTTCCCGTGCCTGTGACTGGATGTTCCCAGCCCGTCTGCCATTGTTGCTGAAGGGCAAAATAGAAATAAAGATGTAATTTGACTGTCTGGTGAGCTGCATCGGCCAACCTATTGTCGCTGCCGCAAACCTCAGGGAAAGGAGAGGCTTAAGTTTCTTTCCCCCAAAGAGGACACGGTCCATTTGTGTGTGTGGGGGGGAGGGATCCCAGAGGAAACCCCCCCCCCCTGAATTGGGGAAGGAGCCTCTGTTGAAAATGTTCCCTTCCGAGAGAAGGGGATGAGGGGCGTTGAGTGGGAGGGAGAAGGCCAACTCGTAAACGACAGAATAGCAGAGTTGGAAGGAACCTTGGAGGTCCTCTAGTCCAACCCCCTGCCTCAAGCAGGAGAATCTGCTCCAAGCTTTGAAGGGAGGGGTTGTGTGTGTGACACACCAGGTGTTGTGGTCTCCTGGCCACACTCTGCACAAGCTTCAAAGCATCCTCCTTTGGGCTTCCTTGGTTACGCTCCAAGCCCCATCAAGGACCAGTGTGCAGCAGCTGCCCAAAAAGCCAACCCAGTTCTAGGCTGCATCAACAGAGGGAGAGAATCAAGATCACCTGAAGGGTTAATACCACTTTACAAGGTCTTGGGAAGGCCACACTGGGAATATCTGCATCCAGTTTTGGTCACCACGATGTAGAAAAGATATGGAGACTCTGGAAAGAGTACAGAGAAGAGCAAGAAAGAGGATTAGGGGACTGGAGACTAAAACATATGAGGAACGGTTGCAGGAACTGGGTTTTAATTCTAGTTGAATGAAAAGAAGGACCAGGGGAGACAGGATAGCAGCCTTCCGATATCTCAGGGGTTGCCCCAAAGAAGAGGGAGTCCAGCTATTCTCCAAAGCACCTGAGGGCAGGAGAAGAAGCAATGGGTGGAAACTAATCCAGGAGAGAAGCAACTTAGAACTGAGAAGAAACTTCCTGACAGGGAGAACAATGAATCAGTGGAACAGAAGTTGCCTCCCGAAGTTGTGAAAGCTCCAACCCTGGAAGTTTTTGAAGATGTTGGAGAGCCATTTGTCTGAAACGGTATAGGGCTTCCTGCCTAGGCAGGGGGTTGGACTAGAAGACCTCCAAGGTCCCTTCCAACTCTGCTATTGTATTATTGCATCCTGCTGGATTCTCCTGGAGCCTGGTGGTTAATGTCACTCAACGCAGGTGAAGAAACGGGATTGGAGGGACGGATGGAAGAGATTCTGTGTAGCTCAGGGTTGACATGTGGAGTCCTTGGTGCTCTCTGAGCTGGGTGGTTTCCTTGCAGATGTTCATTGACCCAGCTAGGGAACATCATCAGTGCTAGGTGGGAATGGGGTTTGCAAGGAGGAGGAGGAGGAGGAGGAGAGGGAGGGGGACAATTGTGGGGTCATTGATGTCTCTGAGCTTGGTAGTTTTCTTGCAAATGTTTCATGACCCAGCTAGGGAACATCATCAGTGCTAGAAGGGAGTGGGGCTTGTGTGGAGGAGGAGGAGGAGGAGGAGGAGGAGGAGGAGGAGGAGGAGGAGGAGGAGGAGGAGGAGGAGGAGGAGGAGGAGGAGGAGGAGAAGAAGAATTGTGGGGTCCTTGATGCTCTCTGAGCTTAGTTATTTTTTTGCAAACTTTTCATGACCCAACTAAGTAACAACATCAGTGCTAGAAGGGAGTGGGGCTTGTGTGGAGGAGGAGGAGGAGGAGGGGTGAGTGAAATCTGCAGGGGGGAGGGGGAAGACTGTGGGGTCCTTGGTGCTACCTGAGCTTGGTTCTTTTCTTGCAGACATTTCATTACCCAGCTACATAAGATCATCAGAGCCGTGGGGATGCAGTAGTTAGAATGCAATACCGCAGGCTCCTTCTGCTGAGTGCCGGCTGCCAGCAATTTAGCAGTTCGAATCTCACCAGGCTCCAGGTTGACTCAGCCTTCTGTCCTCCCGAGGTGGGTAAAACGAGGAGCCAGATTGTTGGGGGACAAGAGGCTGACTCTGTAAACCACTCAGAGAGGGCTGGAAAAGCCCTGGGAAGCGGTATATAAGTCTAAGGGCTATTGCCCTTCCTTCCTTCCTTCCCTCCCTCCCTCCCTCCCTCCCTCCTTCCTTCCTTCCTACCTTCCCTCCCTCCCACCCTCCTTCCCTCCTTCCTTCCTTCCCTCCTTCCCTTCTTCCTTCCTTCCTTCCTACCTTCCCTCCCTCCCTCCTTCCTTCCTTCCTACCTTCCCTCCCTCCCACCCTCCTTCCCTCCTTCCTTCCTTCCCTCCTTCCCTTCCTCTTTCCTTCCTTCCTTCCCTCCCTCCCTCCCTCCTTCCTTCCTTCCTACCTTCCCTCCCTCCCACCCTCCTTCCCTCCTTCCTTCCTTCCCTCCTTCCCTTCCTCCTTCCTTCCTTCCTTCCCTCCCTCCCTCCCTCCTTCCTTCCTTCCTTCCTTCCTTCCTTCCTGCCTTCCTTCCTTCCCTCCCTCCCGCCCGGCCGCCTTCCTTCCTTCCTTCCTTCCCTCCCTCCTTCCCAATGCTTAGAATGCAGTATTGCAGACTTAATTCTGCCCACTGCCAGCAGTTCGATCCTGACCGGCTCCAGGTTGAGTCCTCCTTCCGTCCTTCCAAGGTGGGTCAAACCCAGATTGTTGGGGTCAAAGAGTCTGACTCTGCAAACCGCTTAGAGGCGGCTGGAAAGCACTATAAAGCGGTATATAAATCCAAGGGCTATTGCTATCATCAGAGCTGGGGCTTGTGGGATTAGGTCCCTTTTAGCACAACACCCACTAGCACGGATGACGTTCCCTAGTTGGGTCATGAAGCGTCTGCAAGAAAACCACCCCGCTCAGAGACCCCACAGTTCAGCTCTAAGCTGCAAATATTCTGTTCAGTTGATGGCAGCAGTTTTGTTTTATTTGTTGCTGTTGTTTGTTCTGGCAGTTGCCCCGAAAATCAGGCCTGGCGCCATATCTGCCGCGATGCCCGTGTCCTTTCTCCCTCGGCTGCTGCCTTTGAAATGCCTGTGGAATCCGACCATGAACTGCCAGGGCAGCAGCTCCCCTTCACACAATTGGCAACGTTATTTCGGGGGAGATCTGGAATCCTCCTCTTGCCATTCAGCAATGGACAATGGGCAGCCTCGGGAGGCTCTGCCCAGAGGAACGGAATGGGTGCGTAAGCCTTGCCAATTGCAATTTGCCTCTTGAATCCAACCCAGAAATGGGGAATGGACAATCCGGTCAGAAATAATGGAGAATAATGGCCTCTAACTATGATAATCAGAATATAAATAGAAGAGAAGCTCTGTAGCTCAGAGTTGGAGCGTGGTTTCTTGCAGACGTTTCATGACCCAACTAGGGAACATCATCAGTGCTAGTAGGGAATGATGGAGGAGGAGGAAGAGGAGGAGAACAACTGTGGAGTCCTTGGTGATCTCTGAGCTTGGTGGTTTTCTTGCCGACCTTTCATGACCCAACTAGGAAATATCATCAGTGCTACAAGGGAATGATGGAGGAGGAGGAGGAGGAGGAGGAGGAGGAGGAGGAGGAGGAGGAGGAGGAGGAGGAGGAGGAGGAGGAGGAGGAGGAGGAGGAGGAGGAGGAGAACAACTATGGGGTCCTTGGTGCTCTCTGAGCTTGGCAGTTTCCTTACAGACCTTTCATGACCCAAGTAGGAAATATCATCAGTGCTACAAGAGTATGGTGATGATGGAGGAGAAGGAGGAGGAGGAGGAGGAGGAGGAGGAGGAGGAGGAGGAGGAGGAGGAGGAGGAGGAGGAGGAGGAGGAGGAGAACAACTATGGGGTCCTTGGTGCTCTCTGAGCTTGGCGGTTTCCTTACAGACCTTTCACGACCCAGCTAGGGGATATCATCAGTGCTAGTAGGGAATGGGATTTGCTCTCCTTTTATATACTAATGGCTTACCCTCTCCCGATCAGTTTCTTGATTGGGATACTCTGTGTAGCTTTATTGTTGGTGTAGTATGAATCTTGGGGTGATCTCCGTTCATCCGAGTGTTGAGGCATTTTCTAGCTTCTTGACTGTCTCTTTTCCAGAGTGTGTAGATGTTGTTTACCTCTACGTGCCTGAGGATTTGTCCAGAGGGCAGGTTTTCAGATACCCAGATAAGCAGGGATTGGCACCAAGATTATTAAGGCAGCAATGAACAACACCCCAATGAAGGAACTGCCAATTTAGACAACCAATCAAACAATAAACCAGGGGTCTCCAACCTTTGCAACTTTAAGTCTGAAGGACTTCAGCTCCTAGACGTCTCCAGCCAGCTTTGCTGGCTGGAGAAGTCTGGGAGCTGAAGTCCTTCAGACTTAAAGTTGCAAAGGTTGGAGACCCCTGGCCCAGGCCCTGACACTGACAGCTTTGCTGGCTGGAGAAGTCTGGGAGCTGAAGTCCTTCAGACTTAACGTTGCAAAGGTTGGAGACCCCTGCAATAAACCGCAGGAGTCTCCACCCTTTGCAACTTTAAGTCTGAAATATTTTGTTCCTTTGATGAAGCAGAAGCCCAGTCAACATTTGTTGCAGAAAAATCAAATCCAGAAAGCCCACATAGGTAACTGATGGAGCTGGATTCATTGACTTCCTTATAGGCATCAGAATAGATGGATCAATGTTACAACACCAACAGGAGGTTCTGCCAAGGAAACACCAGGCAGGAGAGTGAGAGGCCAACGCAAGCAGCTTCATTTCAGCAGACAAGCCCAGGCAGTCTGCTAGTTTACTTCTCAGAGCAGCAGACTGCTTAAGTTTCTGTTTCAATTCTTTGCACAGACTCAGATCTTTTTAAGCTCCCATTGGCTGACTCTACTCTACTCTTATTCTTATTCCTATTCTATTTTGTATTCTATTCTATTCCATTCCATTCCATTCCATTCCATATTATATTCCATGTTCTGTTCTGTTCTATTTTTATTCTATTCTATTCGATATTCTATTCTATATTCTATTCTTATTCTTATTTTATTGTATTCAATTTTCTATTCTATTCTATATTCTATTCTATTCTATTCTTATTCTATTCTATTTTCTATTCTATTCTATTTTCTTTTCTATTCTATTCTGTTCTGTTTCATTCCATTCCATTTCTATTCTATCCTATCCTATTCTATTTTCTATTCTATTCTCTATTCTATCTATTTTCAATTCTATTCTTATTCTATTCTAGTCAATATTCTATTCTATTTACTATTCTATTCTATTCTATTTTCTGTTCTATTCTGTTCCGTTCCATTCCATTCCATATTCTATTCCATATTCCATTCCATTCCATTCTTTCATTCTCTATTCTATTTTCTATTCTATTTTCTATTCTGTTTCGTTCTGTTCCATTCCATTCCATATTCTCTTCCGTATTCCCTTCCCTTCCAGTAAAAACGAAGAACTTGGAGACAATTGCCTAATGGGCCCATCCTTTGAACTTCTGCCCCCAGAAGCTTTCACGCTTCTTCCTCCCAGCCGGTTTCTGCAGAGGAAGAAGAGACAAGGGGTGGGGGGGACCTCTTTAAATGCATAAAGAATTTATATCTCCGCTCCCTACAAGCTGCCTCTGGTCTTTGGGAGAGAGAGAGAGAGAGAGAGAGAGAGAGAGAGAGAGAAGGATCCCAGCTGTGGCCTTCAAAAGGATCAGAGGAATCAAAATTTGCCCGCAGGCAGAAGAATTTAGCAAACCGAGTCACCGAGAAGGCAGCCCAGGTGTCCTTTGGCGACTGGGAAAGGAAAGTGGGGAGGACAAAGTGACCCCCAGGACTTCGCGGGGTCCAAAGGACGTCCCTTGATGCTCTTCTCCCATTAATCTCCCTGCAGCAAATCCTCCTCCTTATGGGGAGCCTTACTAATGAAAACTCCCCTTCTCCGATCCATTAATTGACAAATGCATCCATTAAAATCTGCGGAGTCTCTTCTGCAGTCTCCCCGAAGGCTCCTGGAGGTCTCTTGGGAAAAGGAGGCCTGGCGGAGTTCCCCGGAGAATGAAAAGCACAGGAGGCCCTTGACTTAGGTCAGCAATCATTGTCGTCTTTTAAGGACCCCATAAGCCCTCGGAGGGTGGAGTCTTGGGCAACCGAACGGAGCTGAGATTTTTACTGGCCGGATGCCCTTCCTGTCACCAGCTGGCTGGAGAATTCTGGGAGCCGAAGTCCTTCAGACTTAAAGTTGCAAAGGTTGGAGACCCCTGCAGTAGAGGAGAACAACATTGCAACCACAACTTTTCGCTTTTACACAACAGTGTGGGGAAGCCATTTCTAGAACGTAAGCCTACCTTAGCTAACCAAAACCAAAACCAAAGTTTCATATATATATTTTTTCCCATTGCAAGCAGACAAGCCGGAAGCAGTTTCAGCAAAGAAGCCAAATTTGATATATTCTCTTCTTTGGATAAAAGTATCAATCTGATCGTCTTTTGCTTCTCTTTGCTGCGGGGAGTAATAAATCCTTCTGGGAGAACATTGTCCAATTATGAGACGCCCTTTTGTTATGGGAACAGCCCATCTCTTTCTCAAGCACCTGCAGTGGTGACCTTGACGGTTGCACAGGCTCTCTCGGTCCACGCACACATGTCCCCTTTCCTTCCCCCGTTTCATTGGCAAGTTGAAAAGCCTCAAGGTGGGAAAGAAGGAAAATGGTTCAGTCTTGACAACAGTTTCAGCCAAAACTTAGCTGCAAAAGATTTACAGACATTTTACAGATTAACTGAGCTGGAAGGGACCTTGGAGGTCATCTAGTCCAACCCCCTGCAGGAGACCCTACTACACCATTTCTGACAGAAGGCAGTCCAATCTCTTCTTGAAAGCCTCCAGGGACGAAGCTCCCACAACTTCTGAAGGCAACTTCTGTTCCTTTGGTTGATTCTTCTCACTGTCAGGAAATTCTTCCTTATTTCTAAATTGAATCTCTCCTTGTTACCAGATGAACAGAGTTGGAAGGGACCTTGTAGGCCATCTAGCCCAACCCCCATCCCAAGCAGGAGACTCTACACCCTTTCTGACCGATGGCAGTCCAGTCTCTTCTTGAGACCCTCCAGGGATGAAGCTCCCACAACCTCTGAAGGCAACTTCTGTTCCTTTGATTGATTTTTCTCGCTGTCGGAAAATTCCTCCTTATTTCCACGTTGAATCTCTCCTTGGTCAGTTTCCATCCAATGTTCCTTCTCTGGCCTTTGGGGGGCTTTGGAGAATAGCTTGACCCCCTTCCTCCTCTCTGGGGCAGCCCCTCAAATATTGGAAGATGCTCTCCTGTCTCCCCTGGTCCTTCTCTTCCCTAGACCAGCCAGGCCCAGTTCCTGCAACTAAGTTGTTTCTCTCCCTGATTAGTTTCCACCCATTGCTTCTTGTCCTGCCTTCAGGGGCTTTGGAGAATAGCTTGACTCCCTCTTCTTTGGGGCAGCCCCTGAGATATTGGAAGGAAGGAAGGTGGAAAGGGAGGGAGGGAGGGAGGGGAGAAGAAAGGGAGGGAGGAAGGAAGGAAGGAAGGAAAGAAGGAAGGAAAGAGAGAAGGAAGGATCCCTCCTTGAGGAGTTTCCACCCGTTGCTTCTTGTCCTGCCTTCGGGGGCTTTGGAGAATAGCTTGGGCCCCTCCTCTTCTTTGGGGCAGCCCCTGTTGGGAGAGGCTATCATATTTATGCCTCGAGCATCACCGTTTCGGGTGAGCCTGGCATGGCCTCCTCCTTCTCCTTCTGCCCTTCCCATCTGGCCCTCTGGACTGGGGCCAGGATCCGTCTGCCCAGAACATCCAGCCTGCAGCCACTGTCAGGCCACCATCTCTGAATTCCCTCGGGCGAGGTTAAAACAAAACCACCCATCAAGGGGGCTGAGGCTTCAGTTCCGTCACTCCAGCTGTCATCTGGATTTCTTTGAGCCCCACGCAACGCCCGGAGGCCAGCGTTATTGGCGTGGGGGCCGCTTTCTCTCCCAAAGCCTCCTCTAGTTCCCATATTTTGAGGACTGTAAAATGGGTTTTTTTGTCTCCCAAAAGGGGTGAAAATGTCTGATAGGTCGAATGTTGCCAAAGAGGCCATGAGGAAGAAGGAGGAGAGAGGAGGAGGAAGAGGAAGAGGAGGAGGAGGAGGAAGAGGAGGAGGAAGAAGAGGAGGAGGAAGAGGAAAGGAAGAAGGAGAGGAAGAAGAAGAGGAAGAGGAGGAGGAGGAGGAAGAGGAGGAGGAAGAAGAGGAAGAAGAAGAAGAGGAGGAGGAGGAACAGGAAGAGGAAGAAGGAGAGGAAGAAGAGGAAGAGGAAGAAGAGGAAGATGAAGAGGAGGAGAAAGAGGAAGAGGACGAAGAAGGAGAAGAGGAAGATGAGGAGAAAGAGAAGGAGGAGGAGGAGGAAGAGGAGGAGGAGGAGGGAGAAGAAGAGGAAGAAGAAGAAGAAGAAGAAGAGGAGGAACAGGAAGAGGAAGAGGAAGAAGAGGAAGAGGAGGAAGAGGAAGAGGAGGGAGAAGAAGATGAGGAAGAAGAAGAGGAAGAAGAAGAGGAAGAAGAAGAGTAGGAACAGGAAGAGGAAGAGGAAGGAGACAAAGGAGATGAAGAGGAGGAAGAGGAAGAAGCAGAAGAGGAAGAGGAAGTGGATGATGGAGGAAGAGGAGGAGGAAGAAGAGGATGAAGGAGGGGAAGAAGAGGAGGAGGAGGAGGAGGAGGAAGAAGAATTCTATAAATGGAGAATATTTGTAGTTCAGGGTTGAACTGGGGGGTGCCAAAAGGACCCAGAAAATGGACTCGGGGGGCCACGCAGGAGGCTGAGAGGTGCCACCCTCAGAACTAGGCTGTAAGCACCTTGGGGGGGGGTTGCCTGTCAGTTGAAGGGACACTAAGTGAGGACCCCCTGGATCGTGTCTCATCCACTCTCTGCCAAGGGGGAGCCCAAAGCAATCCCACCTGGGAAGGTTGGCTGAGCAGGGGAAGAAAAGGGCTTTTCTCGGAGAGGCTGAGCTTTGGCAGAGATCCAAGGGGGGCTTAGTGGACAAATGGGGGGCCTTGCGGAAGGACCATTCAGGGGAGATTGGAGCTGATGAGCTGACGGTCAAGCGGCCACTTCAGCAGAGACGGAGCCTTAAAGGATTACCGGATTTTGACCTCAGAGAAAGCGGCTGGCAGGAGGAGCTCCTTGAAACCTTATTAAGGGGAGGGAGAAGGATTTGGCCAATTTGAGAAGCAGGGAAGAAAAGAAAGGAAGAAAGAAAGAAAGAAAGAAAGAAAGAAAGAAAGAAAGAAAGAAAGGAGAGAGGGAGGGAGGGAGGGAGGAAAAAGAAAGAGGAGAGAGTGGGAGGGAGGGAGGGAGGGAGGGAGAGAGGGAGGGAGGGAGGAAGGAAGGAAGGAAGGAAGGAAAGAGGGAGGGAGAAAGGAAGGGAGGGAGGGAGGGAGGGAGGGAGGAAATGTGAGAAAGAAAAAGGAAAGAAGAGGGAGGGAGGGAGGGAGAGGGAGGAAGGAAGGAGAAAGGAAGGAAAGAAGAAGAACAAAAGAGGGAGGAAGGGAAGAAGGAGGGAAGAGCGAGGGAGGGAGGGAGGGAGGAAATGGGAGAAAGAAAAAGGAAGGGAATGGGAGAGGGAGGGAGGGAAGAGAAAGAGAGGGGGAGGGAGGAAGCAAGGAAGCAAGGAAGGAGGAAGGAAGGAAGGAAGGAAAGAAAAAGAAAGAAAGAGGGAGGGAGGGAGGGAGGGAGGGAGG
>CM077649.1:66313419-66415919 GCA_039707465.1 Rhabdophis nuchalis
GTTAAAGGTTCAATGGCGCTAAAAAAAGGGACTATTGACCTGACGGCTGGTTTTTGACAAGTGAAGTCAATGGGGGGTGGGTGGGGGGAACAGGATTTAGTGAAGGACCTCGTGATTCACTTAACGACTGCAGCGATCCGCTTAACAACCCTGGCGTAAAGGTCATAAAATCGGGCAGGACTCCCTTGCCAACCACCTGGCTTTAGCCACTGAAATTCTCTTCCCATTTGTGATCCCTTTCGTGGAGGACGTTGGTAAAATGCAAAAGAGGCTCCAAGCAGTTTCATTTCCACCCCGTCATAAAAATTAGCACATCTGCTTTCTCTCCCCGCCCTTCCTTCCCCCCCCCCTCTCCCTTTCAGGAGCTTTGCTGGGAGTTGGTGATAAATTATGGATAGCAATCAAACGAGAAACATCCGGCTGAAGGTTTGATATCTGGCTGTGTAATAGATCGGGATTAATTTTATTTTCATTTATTATGAATGCCAAGCTCTTGGGCAAGGAAGATCGCTCCTTTGCATTCCTGCTTTTTCCATCCGTCCATCCATCACAGGTTACTTAGATGATGAAGCACTGAAAATAAAGGCATTTTCCACCCAAGCATCAGGGTCAGCAGAGGCCAGGAGAGACAGGCTTAAGAAAGGTGGAGGAAGAGGAGGAGGAAGAGGAAGAAGGAAGAAGAGGAGGAGGAGATGATGATGATGATGATGAAAAATAGGAAGAGGAAAAAGAGGAGGAGGAAGTGGAGGAAGAAGAAGAGGAAGAAGAGAAAGAAGAAGAAGAAAAGGAGGAGGAGATGATGATGTTGAAAAATAGGAATAGGAAAAAGAGGAGGAGGAGGAGGAAGAAGAGAAAGAAGACGAAAGAAGAAGAAGAAAAGGAGGAGGAGGAAGAGGAGGAGATGATGAAAAATAGAAAGAGGAAAAAGAGGAGGAGGAAGAGGAGGAGGAAGGGAAAGAAGAAGAAAAGAAGAGGAGGAGGAGGAAGAAGAGAAAGAAGATGAAAGAAGAAGAAGAAAAGGAGGAGGAGGAAGAGGAGGAGATGATGATGAAAAATAGAAAGAGGAAAAAGAGGAGGAGGAAGAGGAGGAGGAAGGGAAACAAGAAGAAAGAAGAAGAGGAGGAGGAGGAGGAAGAAGAGAAAGAAGATGAAAGAAGAAGAAGAAAAGGAGGAGGAGGAAGAGGAGGAGATGACGATGAAAAATAGAAAGATGAAAAAGAGGAGGAGGAGGAGGAAAAATAGGAAGAGGAAGTAGAAGAAGAAGAGGAGGAAGAGGAAGGAGAAACTTGTCAGTCGATATTTGTGATACATTTTTAAAGGTTCAGTTGAATGAGTTTTTTGTTTAATGAATCAAAGAGATGATGGGGATGATGATGATGATAACAGCAGCAGTAGTAATGAATAAAAAGGCTTCGTTTCCCAGGAGAAGTCATTCTACCTAGAGTAACTTAAGGGATTTCCTGAAACCGAATTCATTTCCCAGCCTCCAGCCTCCTGGCCACAGGAAGAGATGCCATTGCAATGCTGACATCAATCCTAAATAACTTTATTCAGAAATAAATTCCTTCCCTGACTGCCCAGGTTCCAAATATCTGTCTAAAACCTATTGGCGTGTTGGGTATTTGCCCCCATCCACAGAGGCCATCTGGACTCTGAAAATATTCGTTTTTCAGAGAGCTTTCCTGTCATTTTTTTTTCATTTGGTTTTGTTCGGTAACAAAAGGACTGTTTGTCAGTTCAGAAACTTTTAAATCTATTTTTTTGGGAGGAAAATATTGACAGCGATGGCTTTGCTTCCTTCAGGATGGAAGAGAGAAATTAAAACAGTGCCTCTCCATTTGGGGAATTTTAAAAGGCCGGCTGGGGAATTCTGGGAGTTGAAGTCCGCAAGTCCACCCCCAATATCTCAGGGGTTGCCCCAAAGAAGAGGGAGTCAAGCTATTCTCCAAGGCACCTGAGGGCAGAACAAGAAGCAATAGGTGGAAACTCATCAAGGAGAGATCGATCCTTCCTTCTTTCCTTCTCCCCTTCCCTCCTTTTCTCCTTCCTTCCCTCCTCCTCTCCTTCCTTCTCTCCTCCTCTCCCTTCCTTCCTTCTCTCCTTCCTTCCTTCTCTCCTTCCTTCCCTTCTTCCTTTCTTGCTTCCTCCCTCCCTCCCTTTCTTCTCTGCTTCCTTCCTTCCCACCTTCCTTCCTTCCAATATCTCAGGGGTTGCCCCAAAGAAGAGGGAGTCAAGCTATTCTCCAAAGCCCCCGAGGGCAGGACAAGAAGCAATGGGTGGAAACTAATCAAGGAGAGAAGCAACTTAGAACTGAGGAGGAATTTCATGATAATTAAAACAATTAATCAGTGGAACAGAAGTTGCCTCCAGAAGTTGTGAATGCTCCAACCCTGGAAGTCTTTAAGAAGATATTGGATAGCCATTTGTCTGAACCGGTATAGGGTTTTCTGCCTAGGCAGGGGGTTGGACTAGATGACCTCCAAGGTCCCTTCCAACTCTGCTATTTATGTATTGTATTGTAAGACTTAAAGTTGCTAAATTTGGAAATCCCCATAAATCCAAAATTCTCAAAAACCCACGTAGCATCTCCGGATGGATGAAAAGAAGAGCACAAACATTATTTTTTTCTTCTTCCATTGAATGATCTTTCATTTTATTCCCCTGCTTTGCAGCTTTGAAGAGAGAAGCAAAAAAGCAAGAAAGGAAAAGAGGCAGAAAAGGGGATTATTATTATTATTATTCACTTTATTCAGTAAACATAAAACTCAGCCAACTGAATGTTTAAAAATGCATCACAAATACCATTGACTGGGGCTAATGGTTGATAGAGGTTGCTGCCAGCATCCTAGGTATCAACGTATCATTATTGTTCTTGTTATTATTATTATTTTATTATTATTATTATACTTTATTCAGTAAACATAAAACTCAGCCAACTGAATATTCAAAAATGCATCACAAATACCATTGACTGGGGCTAATGGTTGATAGAGGTTGCTGCCTGCATCCTAGGTATCAACCAGGGACCTTCTTAGAATGTAAGGTGTTCCACGTAGTCCAGTTTTTTGCAGTTCCGCTGGTGTCATTGCAGGAAGCTGCAATTTGCTGATGTATTTCGTAAAATTCTTGGACATGGTGCCAAGTGCCCCGATGACGATGGGTGTCACTGTGACAGGCTTCATCCATAATCAGGAAGTTTCGATGGCCAGGTTTCGCGATATTTCATGATTTTTTCTAGTTCTTTTTCTTCGACTCTGGCATCTCCAGGAACAGCGATATCTATAAACTGTACACTTCGGCCCTCTACAACCGTGAGATCTGGTGTGTTGTGCTCCAAATGACGATCTGTTTGTATTCGAAAGTCCCTCATAATTATATATAATTATTATTAATTATTATTATATTATAAAAATATAATAATTATATTATTATTATTACTATTACTATTATTATTAATCTATTATTATTATTATTATTATTATTATTATTATTATTTGGTTAATCTTGGGTGAGATTCACAGTCTTTGGGGCTGGTTGGTAGCTCAACAGCTCGAGTCTTAACCAAGGCGCTAGGAACTGTCATCATCATCATCATCATCATCATCATCATCATCATCATCATCATCATTATTATTATTATTATTATTTATTAATTTATTTATTAATTTATTTATTAATTTATTTATTATTTACTTTATTCATAAAACATGAAACTCAGCCAACTGAACATTTAAAAATGCATCGCAAATACCATTGACTGGGGCTAATGGTTGATACGCTTTGCTGCCAGCGTCCTAGGTATTATTATTTTAAAGAGAGAAATAAATACAGGAGATTTATCATCCCTTGGGGAAAAGAGTAGTTGGAATTCATCCCCTGTAAAAAGAAAAAAAGGAAAAGAAAAGAAACCCAACTAAGGAATGCAATTGTGATTTGTTTAATGTGCAGGAAAATCAAAAGCCTGAGGATTTGTTTTGCAGAGCTGACAGATGAGATCCGCAGCCCGAGAGCTGAATTGGGGATTTAAAAAAACCAACACAATTGATGTATGCAAAACATTCATCATCGTTTAACAACCCCATAATCCCTCGCGGGGTGGAGTCCGGGCAATTGAATGGAGGTAGCCGAGTGTTTTTTGGCCGGCTGCCTTTCCTGTCGCCAGAGTGGAGTTTTCTTCGGCAGATGTATATCCTCATCGTGCCCAGAGAGAGAAATATCCTGCCTCTACCTGGGATTGAACTCACGGCCTTCTGAGTGGGAGGTAAGAGCTCCACCTCTAGGCCATTGGACCACTCTAATTGATGTATTCATATCCAAGTGACTAAATCGTGGACTAAAAATCAGTTTTTCTCAAGCTGCTCAGCTTTCAGATGGGTGGACTCCAACTCCCAGAATTCCCCAGCCAGCCTTGCTGGATGGGGAATTCTGGGAGTTGGAGTCCTCACATCTGAAAGCTGAGCAGTTTGAATAAAAATGGACAAGATAATTATTATTATGGAGAGAGGAAAAACACAGATGATTTCCTCTCTGGAGAAAAATACTGTGGATGGTTGTATTCTGTTAAGATACAGCCTGTTGTGCCTTAAAATGGCTTCTGCTGTACTTCCGTAAAATGGCTTCCTCTACTGTACAGCGCAATGGAGTTGCCATGGTAACGGTTTCACAGTCCTCCACCAGAGGGCACCCTCTTGGTAAGGGGGAAAATCCAACATTGGAAATTACGTTTCCTCGGGACATTTTCCCCACTATAAATAAATAAATACGCCGGGCAATTAGTTACAAATAAAGATCGTCCTAAACGCATGACGTCAATTGGGGCCAGAATTTCCTTGACTAAGCAAGGCGGTTACTAAGTGAGTCACGCCCGATCTTACCAACCTTTTTTGTCATGGCTGTGAAGCGAACCGCAACAGTTGTTAAGTGAACCTCGCAGTCGTTAAGCGAATCCCTCTTCCCCATTGACTTGGGAAGGCCGTAAACACAGATCACATGACAGCCCCCGCCCCCAGAACAGTGCACACCGTCATAAATACAAACCAGTATCCGAATTCTGATCGTGTGACTTCGGAACCGGGGAGGCAGTCGTAAGTATGAGGACCGGCTGTGAGTCACTTTTTTCCCCAGTGCCGCTGTAATGCCAAATGGTCACTAAACGAATTGCCGTGTCGAGGACTACCCATATAAAAAATGCAGAGAACTGAGCTAGTAGATGGGATAGCGACTTGGACGGTGAATGAACCCAGTTTCTGAACTGACAAGCAGTCCTTGACTTACAACCACAATCGAGCCGAACATTTCCGTTGCTAAGTGAGACATCTGATAAACCGCCCTGTGTCCTTTTTGGAGAAGGGCGGGGTATAAATACGAATAAAATAAATGTAAAAAAAATAAGCGAGCTTCGCCGCACGTTACTATCTTGCCACCGCCGTTAAATGAATTCCTGAAGTGGTTTAGTTAGTCACGCCGTCGTTAAGTGAATCTGGCTCCCCCCCCATTGACTTTGCTCATCAGAAGGGGCTCGCGTGACTCCAGGACCGTCATAAACATGAGTCAATTGCCAAGCCTCTGAGTTTTGATCATGTGAACCCCCGGGGACCTTGCAGCGGTCGCAAGTGTGAAAAACTTTTTTTCAGTGCCGTTTTTGGTCACTAAACCAGGGGTCTCCAACCTTTGCAACTTTAAGTCTGAAGGACTTCAGCTCCCAGACTTCTCCAGCCAGCTTTGCTATGTGGGTATATATATAATAAGCTTTGCTGGCGGGAGAAGTCTGAGAGCTGAAGTCCTTCAGAGTTAAAGTTGCAAAGGTTGGAGACCCCTGCACTAAAGGAATGGTCGTAAGTCCAGGACTCTGGAACTCGCCTGGGGTTTCTCTCTCCCGCCTTGGGCCAAAGCATATAAATTAAAACAAAATAGATTTCCATCCGGGTCACAATGTCAAGAGAAGCTGCTCTGTGTTTTTCCCTCCCCTGGGTTTCCCCCCCTCTTTTTTATGGCTTTTTAAAATTGCTTTTAATGCACATTTTTACGATCTTGTTTTTTGATGGCAAAGACTGCTGGGCCGGATAAATTTGCTAAAATAAATCAAGCAGCAACGAGGAGGAGGAGTCAACATCCAAGCAAGGTGAAAGCCCATTGCATTTCCTTCCGCTGCTGGGCTCCCAGAGAACCTGGTTCCCAAATAACCCGGTTAAATCTGTGGTGGGGACATAATTGTGAATTTTCCACATGGGTCAAAAGGAGCCCGGAATGACTCCCTCCAAAAACCAATCTCTGGAGTCTTTAAAGAGCCATTAAGAAAATTGGAGGGTGGGGGAATTGGTTTTTTTTCCTCAAGTGAGGATTTGGCGGTTCGAACCCCTAGCGCCGCGTAATGGAGGGAGCTCCCGTGACTTGTCCCAGCTTCTGCCAACCTAGCAGTTCGAAAGCAGGTAAAAAAATGCAAGTAGAAAAATAGGAGCCACCTTTGGTGGGAAGGGAACGGCACTCCGAACTAGCACAGGACTAGAACTCACCGTCTCCTGGTGATTGACCCAATGTCACCCAGCTGGCTTTCCTGCCTAAGGCGAGACTAGAACTCACCGTCTCCTGGTGATTGGCCCAAAGTCATCCAATGGGCTTTCATGCCTAAGGCGGGACTAGAACTCACCGTCTCCTGGTGATTGGCCCAAAGTCACCCAGCTGGCTTTCATGCCTAAGGCGGGACTAGAACTCCCCGTCTCCTGGTGATTGGCCCAAAGTCATCCAATGGGCTTTCATGCCTAAGGCGGGACTAGAACTCACCGTCTCCTGGTGATTGGCCCAAAGTCACCCAACTGGCTTTCATGCCTAAGGCGGGACTAGAACTCACCGTCTCCTGGTGATTGGCCCAAAGTCACCCAACTGGCTTTCATGCCTAAGGCGGGACTAGAACTCACCGTCTCCTGGTGATTGGCCCAAAGTCACCCAATGGGCTTTCATGCCTAAGGCGGGACTAGAACTCCCCGTCTCCTGGTGGTTAGCCCAAAGTCACCCAACTGGCTTTCATGCCTAAGGCGGGACTAGAACTCACCGTCTCCTGGTGATCGGCCCAAAGTCACCCAGCTGGCTTTCATTCCCAAAGGTTTTTCAGCCTGCAAAAGTCCTGCGGAGCGAATTCCTGAATACAACCTTAATTGCAGGAATGTGAATTCTGAGTTTTGCTTTTCTGAACCAAACTTTGGTTGCAGTTCAGTGAAAATCTCCCAGTTTTAAAAGCGACAAACCTCATTTTGGAAGTTGGCTTTCCTTGCACCGCATCCAATTAGCCCCAGTTTATGTTTTGCTTTAAGTTAGTCATCAAAGCACCTGGGACGGCTTCCCATTCCTGCACAAAAAATAAATATGATAATAATGATAATAAAGGAGATTTATTCCATATTGTGGCATAAAAGGAACTTTTACCGCATTGTTGTTCGGCGACTCATTAATCCTTAACAATCTCTCGCTGAAGGTAGCCATGAACGTTTTAAAAAAATTTCCATCTCTTGCATGAAGGCGTAA
Organism: Rhabdophis nuchalis; assembly: GCA_039707465.1. Taxonomy (NCBI): domain Eukaryota; kingdom Metazoa; phylum Chordata; class Lepidosauria; order Squamata; family Natricidae; genus Rhabdophis; species Rhabdophis nuchalis. The sequence goes on from CM077649.1 coordinate 66,320,938, forward strand.
ATCAGGGAGGTAAATAAATATCACAAGACGATTAGATCTCAGCGCTTCTCATCAATCAGGCCCAGGTTTTCCAGAACCTTAGATGGATGTGGAAGCCCTTTAACTTCGCTTTTTTTTTTAATTGAAAAAGTTTTATACAAACAAATTTCCCCCCCTTTCCCCCCCCCAGATATCACGTAATTCAGATACAAATTCTGTACCCCCTCCTCCCACCCAACATAGTATAAATTTCTCAAAAAAATAACATTACCCCATCTTTTAAAACTAATTCATACAAATATATTTCCCTCCCCTAACCACCCTAACCCTCCCCCACCTCCCGTTCCAACCCACCCCCCAGACTTCCACTATACACCAGTCTAATAATTCCAAACAACCCATATGTTATTCGTTCTCTTCATGTTGTTCTCCTTGCTTATTACCATGTCAGTCTATTCATTCTTACCTAAAAGCTACAGGATATTTTTAAAACCTTATTGCAAGCCCACCATATATGAAAAGATGTAGCATCTAAGCACCCACACCTCCAGGAAGAAGAAGAGGAGGAGGAGGAGGAGGAGGAGGAGGAGGGGGAGGAGGAGGAGGAGGAGGAGGAGAAGGAGAAGGAGGAGAGGTGGAGGTGGAGGAGGAGGAGAAGGAGGAGGGGAAGGAGGAGGAGGAGGAGAAGGAGGAGAAGAGGAAGAGGAGGAGGAGGAGAAGGAGGAGAGGAGGAGGAGGGGAGGAGGAGAAGGAGGAGGGGAAGGAGGAGAGGAGGAGAAGGAGAAGGAGGAGGAGAAGAGGAAGAGGAGGTGGAGGAAGAAGAAGAGGAGGAGGAGGAAGAGGAGAAGGAGGAGAAGGAGGAGGAGAGGAGGTGGAGGAGGAGGAGAGGAGGAGGAGGAGGGGAGGAGGAGAAGGAGGAGGGGAAGGAATAGAGGAGGAAGAGGAGAAGGAGGAGAAGAGGAAGAGGAGGTGGAGGAGGAAGAAGAAGAGGAGAAGGAGGAAGAGGAGGAGGAGGAGAAGGAGGAGAGGTGGAGGTGGAGGAGGAAGAGGAGGAGGAGGAGGGGGAGGAGAAGGGGGAGGAGGTTGGTCATTGGTGCTCTCTGAAGTTCGTGGTTTTTTCATAGACATTTCATTACCAAACTAGGTAAGATCATCAGTCCTAGGAGGCGATAGATTTGTGGAGAGGAATGGGAGGAGGAGGAGGAGGAAGAGGAGGAGGAGGAGGAGGAGGAGGAGGGACAGTCCTTGGTGCTCTATAAGCTGAACTGTTGTTGTTTTTTTGCAGACATTTTATAACCCAACTAGGAAACCTCATCAGTGCTCGTGAGTGTGGAGTTTGCTCCCTGTTGAAATCCAATAGCTTGCCTAGACAGTCTGGGAGGGTTGGAGTTTTCTCCTTGATGAGAATTGTTTGATCGATTGTTTGTTTGGAGAGGAGGAAGGAGTATGAAATATGTTGAGCTCTTTATGCAGAACGATAAAGGAGGGGACACCATCAAAAATAATAAATCAAAAATCAAAGCTACGATTTTGGTAAGGCCTCACTTCTCTCACTCCATATTTCACACAGGAAGGGAGGAAGGGAAGAAGGAAAGGAGAAAGTAGATAAAAGGAAGAAGGAAGAGAAACCAAAGAAGGAAGGAAGGAAGGAAAGAAAGAAGGAAAGGGATGAAAAGTAGGAAGAAGGCAGGAAGTGACAGCAAGGAAGGTAGAATGGAGAAAAAAGGAGGAAGGAAAAGCAAAGCAGGAAGGAAGAGAGAGAAGAAGGAAAGAAGAAAGTGGATAAAAGGAACAAGGAAGAAAGAGAAAGCAAAGATGGAAGGAAGGAAGGAAGAAGAGAGAGGGAGAGAGAGAAAAAAAAGAAAGAAAGAAAGAGAAAGAAAGAAAGAAAGAAAGAAAGATGAAAAGTAGGAAGGCAGGAAGTGACAGCAAGGAAGGTAGAATGGAGAAAAAGGGCAGAAGGGAAAGCAAAGCAGGAAGGAAGGAAAAGGAAGGAAGGAAAAGGAAGAAAAGGAAACATCTCCTTCAACATCTATCAAATTGTAGCATTGATAGCCTGAGCAAATCCTGCCCTTTCCTGGGGGCCAGAGGGGGCATTGATGCCAGCTGAGAAACGCTGATGCCACCCATCGCTTTTCCCTGACTTCAGCACCGGACCGGGGGGAAATATATATATATATATATATGAAATACCAGTAAATCAGATTCATTACATGGGGGCTGAAGGGAGGAGCAGCCGAGTGCTGACTCTGGGAAAGTCAAGGAGAGGCTGGAAAAGGGCCACAACAACGCAATGCAATAGTAGAGTTGGAAGGGATCTTGGAGGTCTTCTAGTCCAACCCCCTGCCTAGGCAGGAAGCCCTATACGGTTCCAGACAAATGGCTATCCAACATCTTCTTAAAGACTTGCAGTGTTGGCGCATTCACAACTTCTGGAGGCAACTTCTCTTCCACTGATTAATTGTCCTGACTGTCAGGAAATGTCTCCTCAGTTCTAAGTTGCTTCTCTCCTTGATTAGTTTCCACCCGTTGCTTCTTGTTCTGCCCTCAGAGAATAGCTTGACTGCCTCTTCTTTGGGGCAACCCCTGAGATATTGGAAGGCTGCTACCCTGTCTCCCCTGGTCCTAGAATTAATTGGAATGGAATAATATAAATAGAATGGAATGGAATGGAATAGAATATGGAATGAATAGGAATAGAATACTAGAGAAAAGAAGAGAAGAAAAGAGAGAATAGAATAGAATAGAATAGAATAATAAGAATGGAATGGAATAATATAAATAGAATAGAATGGAATGGAATATAGTACAATTTCTTTTTGTCATAATAGTTATAGCTTAGCACCAAATTCTTTATATACCTCTGTTCTTATTTTAACATCTCCTTTTATAATATTTCTCTTCTTAAATCATTTAATGGTATACTTTTTATCCCTATTCATTTTCTAACCAATGCTAAAATAACCCCCATCTGTTAGAATCATCCGATCTTTCCTTTCCTTTAATTGCTAGTGTTTATCTACTCATTTCTGCACAATCTAATATTTCCTTAATCACTTTTTCATCTTTAGGGATTTCTTCGGCTTTCCAATTTTGAGCAAATACAATTCTAGCCGCAGTTATTGTATGAATAATCAAATATACATTTTCTTTACTATATTTCCCTGGTAAGATACCCAACGAGAACAATTCCGATTTTAAGTCAATGGGTGGCTGTGTCATCTTCTCCAACTACATTCAAATTCTTGCCCAGTATTTTTTATACTTTTGAACTTGTCCACCACATGTGATGATAAGACCCCGGCGTCTCTTCAAGAGATTTCCAACATTTTTTAACCAGTTTCTCACAAGCCGGGATACCCTCCTGGAGAAGGAGAGACGGAAACCACAACGAACAAGGCTTAAACAATTGTATTTCCTTTCCACTCTTGGTTCACGTCCTTCTGATCCACCTATATTTAACTGGTCTATTTTTGAATGTGACTCAGGAGAGGCTCAGGGAAAAAAAATATCCTACTCATTGAGCAAATGGAATTTATTACCGTAAGGGAAATGAAATGATCAGCCTTTTCTGGAGAGAGAAAGGGAGGGAGGGAGGGGCAGAGAGAGAAGAGACACAGAGAGAGTGAAAGAGAGAGAGAGAGAGGAGAGGAGCGAGACAGACAGACCAAGACACAGAGAGAAGAGAGAGAGAAAGAGACACAGAGAGAAGAGACAGAGACACACACAGAGAGAGAAGAGAACAGAAGAGAAAGAGAGAGAAGAGAGAGAGAGACACAGAGAGAGAGAAGAGAAGAGAGAGAGAGAAAAGAGAAGAGAGGAGAGGAGAGAAACAGAAAAAGAGAGACAGAGAGACAGTGAAAGAGAGAGAGAGAGAGGAGAGGAGCGGGACAGACAGACCAAGACACAGAGAGAAGAGAGAGAGAAAGAGACACAGAGAGAAGACACAGAGAGACACAGAGAGAACAGAAGAGAAAGAGAGGGAAGAGACAGAGACAGAGACAGAGAAGAGAGAGAGAGAAAAGAGAAGAGAGGAGAGAAACAGAAAAAGAGAGACAGAGAGACAGTGAAAGAGAGAGAGAGAGGAGAGAGAGAGACAGACTGAGACAGAGAGAGGAGAGAGAAACAGAGACCCAGAGAGAGAAGAGACAGAGGGAGACACACACACAGAGAGAGAGAGACAGAGAGAGAGAGAGAGAAGAGAGAGACAGAGAAAGAGAGAGAGAGGAGAGAGACAGAGAAAGAGAGAGAGAGGAGAGAGACAGACTGAGACAGAGAGAAGAGACAGAGGGAGACACAGAGAGAGAGAGGAGAGACGAGACAGAGAAAGAGAGAGGAGAGAGGAGAGAAATAGAGAAAAAGAGAGACAGAGAGAAAGAAGAGAGAGAGACAGAGAGAGAGAGAGAAAGAGGCTGGAATGGACATAACCCATCCCTCCTTCTGAGTCGACATAATGTTTGCTTTGTCCCATATTTCAAAGGAGCCACAAGGTCTCCACGGATCTTGCACTACAATTAGGAAGGGAAAAATCTCTCCCTCCCTCCCTCCTCCTTGTTCTTCCCCGCATTCAATTACAATTGCTCTTTGCATCCAAAATAGAAAGTTTTATTGAATGTCGAGCATTTTGGGGGGTTGTTGTTGTTGAGATGTCGGAGCAGGTGTGTGGCCATCTGCAGGTGTCCCAGGTGGAAGCCGTTTTGAGGACAGAGTTATCGAATGCCAAGTTGTTTTCGGCTGAGCTGGTGTGAGCTTATTGTTATTCTTCTTGCTAGGATTGTGAGACCAAATTGTTGCAACTGCTCAAATCAGACTCCCTTCGGTTTGACTTTTGTGATTCCATCAGAATAGACCTTGGAGGTCTTCTAGTCCAACCCCCTGCTCAAGCAAGAGACCCTCTACTCTTTCCTAATTGGAACAGAATAGAAAAATGGAATGAAGAATAGAATATGATAGGAATATAGACTAGACTAGACTAAGAATAAGAATATAGGATAAGATAGGATAGGCCAGGGGTCTGCAAAGTCGGCTCTTTTAAGACTGGTGGACTTCAACTCCCAGAATTCCCCAGCCACCTATGCTGGCTGGGAACTCTGGGAGTTGAAGTCCACCAGTCTTAAAAGAGCCGACTTTGCAGACCCCTGGGATAGGCTAATGGAATGAAGAATAGAATAAGAATAAGAATATAGGATAGGATAGGATAATGGAATATAGAATAGAATAGAATAGAATAGAATAGGAATAGGAATATATGGGATGGGATGGGATGGGAGAGAAGAGAAGAGGAGAGGAGAGGAGAGGAGAAGAGTTGGAAGGGACCACAACAAACACAATACAATAGCAGAGTTGGAAGGGACCTTGGAGGTCTTCTAGTCCACCCCCCTGCTCAGGAAACCCTCTACCATCTCAGCCAAATGGTTGTCCAATCTCTTCTTTAAAAACTTCCAGTGTTGGAGCATCCCCAACTGAGTTTGCAGCCTTGGAAAGAGAAATGTTTTCCTGAGATGCCGTGACTAACTAAATAAGTTCCCATTTTCCCGCTTGAGCAGGGGGCTGGACTAGAAGACCTCCAAGGTCCCTTCCCCGCTCTATTCTGATTGGTTGCACCCGCACTCCCAAAGAGAAAAAGATCCCCATGGCTGGGGGTGGGGGGTGGGGTGGCGTGGAAGCAGCCTTAAATACCGGGGTAATTACGCCACCCCCCTCCTTCCCAGGGAATGCGCCTGCTTTAATGAAGACGACATCCAGCAGCGCAGAGGAACGGAGGGTATTAAATCTGTCTGCTGTTAAGAGACACAGCAAATTTAATTGTCGTGCAGGGGAAAGCGATTAGTATTTCAGCAGACCCACGCAAGAGGGACGACAAATTTCCTAGATATAAGAAGTCAGAAGGGGAGGGAGCACCACACTGCAGCTACAGTAGTAGCCAGGAAAGAAATCTTTATGCTCAATTGTGGTGGTAAGTTGAGGAACAGCACAGACGGTACAAGGGACCTTGGAGGTCTTCTAGTCCAACCCCCTGCTCAAGCAGGAAGCCCTATACCGTTTCAGACAAATGGCTTTCCAACATCTTCCTAAAGACTTGCAGTGTTGGGGCATTCACAACTTCTGGAGGCAACTTCTGTTCCACTGATTCTTTGTTCTCACTGTCAGGAAATTCCTCCTCAGTTCTAAGTTGCTTCTCTCCTTGATTAGTTTCCACCCATTGCTTCTTGTTCTATCCTCAGGTGCCTTGGAGAATAGTTTGACTCCCTCTTCTTTGTTGCAAACCCTGAGATATTGGAAGGAAGGAAGGTGAGAAGGAAGGAAGGAAGGAAGCAAGGAAGGAAGGAAGGAAAACTCTTCTTGAAAACCTCCAGTGTTGAAGCATTCACAACTACTGGACGCAGGCAGTTCCACTGATTGATTGTTCTCACTGTCAGGAAATTTCTCCTTAGTTCTAAGTTGCTTCTCTCCTGGATTAGTTTCCACCCATTGCTTCTTGTTCTGCCCTCAGGTGCCTTGGAGAATAGCTTGACTCCCTCTTCTTTGGGGCAACCACTGAGATATTGGAAGACTCTATCCTGTCTCCCCTGGTCCTTCTTTTCATTAAATTAGACGTATTCAATTTAGAATAACAGAGTTGGAAAGGACCTTGGAGGTCTTCTAGTCCAACCCCCTGCTTACGCCGTGTTGGGAGAAATGTCCTTCTGGGTTCAGTTCCAAGTGGGGGGAAAAGACACTGGAAACACGGAGGCTGTTTGGAAAGATGGTTTAATGGTGGTCAGGATAATAATAATAATAATCTTTATTGTCATTGTAAAAATTACAATGAAATTGGATTCAATTTGAGCTCCTGGGCAAGAAAGGGGGATCAGATGCTTCCAGATGTTGGGTGAAGAGAAAAAGAGAGAGATTTGATCTTGATCTTGTATTCTGATTGGTTGTCAGACTCCCAGGGCTGAGAGGGTCTTGGCTAACTCTGTAGGTTGTGTGTCTTTTGGGTCCCAGGTTTGCTTGAGCCTGGCTTCTTCCCAGGGGCCCTGTGGTGAGACGGGTAAGGGGCTGATTCTATCATGCCTTCCTCCCATCACCCTGGAGCTGAAGGGGGAGATCTTTGTTATGTAGAATAGACTGGGTCAGGTCTTTTAATGGCCCATGGACAAAGGTGGGTGCTATTAAGAGTGAGCCTGTTTCCTGCCTAAAAACAGGTTTCCCCATTTCTGATCCAGGGAAATATCCTATTCTGCTTTTTTCAATATTTCCCAGGATATTTCATTTTTCGAGGAGAGAGGGGTGGGTTTTTAACTTCCTAAAGCAGGAAATCCCACGCCCCTGCAGGCAACTGCTTATCCCATCCCTTCTTTAAAAACTTCTGGAGGCAAGTTGTTCCACAGATTAACCGTTCTAACTGTCAGGAAACGTCTCCTTAGCTCTTCTTAATTCCTGCAACCTTTCTTTCTATGTTTTCGCCTCTGGTCTCCTATCCATCTTCGTTGCTCTTCTCTGCGCTGATTTAGGATCTCGTTCCCACCTACCCACCCACCCCCAGAAAAATTGCCTGCATGCTAGACAGGTTGGGAGACGTCGTATTTTTTGGCCTGATTTTCTGCAGAATAAAAGTCCTTGGGAGAGAGAGGGAGGGTGGGAATCCATTCTTTTTCTTTTAACTCAGTTCATCCTTCTTCCGGCCACATTAACGACTCTGGCAAATGAGGAGGCTTAAAGACTGACAATCTAATTACATGCAGAAAGGAGAGAGAGAGAGAGAGAGAGAGAATAATTTGTTTTGCAGAAAACAAAATAAGAATAAGATTGCAAGCGGGGCAGGAGGTAGGAAATGTATCCCCTTAATTGAATCTCGGATTCCATGAAAGGCTGCAGCCTGCAAGATTAATGTGATTTAATTGCTTCGGCAAGTATATTAAGAGAGAGAGAGAGAGAGAGAGGGAGAGAGAGAGAGAGAGAGAGAGAGAGAGAGAGAGAGAGAGAGGAACCAGCAGGCTGGCCAACCCCACCCCCCCCAACAACCACCAGGCCCTGAGAAAGCTTTTGAGTAACTAAGACTTCCCCTCTTGAAAAGCCATAAAGGAGTGGAGCGCACTGCATCGTGCATTAGAGCTCTGCAAAGCATCTCAAATAGGTACTGATGTATTATTTATCGCCGTGCGGAGAAGGCCAGGCCGCCATAAGTCACTGGGATCAAGGGTGGTTTACAACCAGTTTCCTCTGCTTTGCAGTAAAGTGGACATCGGAGGCAAGGTTTACTCTCACGATGCGAGACACAAACCGCAAGCATCAGTAGCCTATTTCCCCCCCCTGGCTATTTATAAGGGATGGGTTGATGAGACGAAGGAGTTTACGGAGGGAGGGAGGAGGATGACCTTGGCGTACAAACCCTGGTTTTTGGGGGGGAAGGGAACTGCAGGGTTGTCTATCAATGGAGGTTCTCGGTCATCTGGGTCATGGCTGCCCCAAGGGTGCTTTTCCCCACGCCCAAAAATGCAAGTGGGTTTAGTTTATCCTGGAAGACGGTTCACTTCTCATCCAAAGAATTCCTCCAGTTGGTTTTTGTGGCTAAAGCAAAGACTAGAACTCACCGACTCCTGGTGTTTGTCCCAAAGTCACCCAAATGGATTTTGTGGCTAAAGCAAAGACTAGAACTCCTCTCCTGGTGATCCCAAAGGTGTTTTTTCAAGAGGCACCTGGACTTTCATGTTTTTCCTTGAAAATGTTTCCCTTCTCACCCAAGCAGCTTCGTGGGTTCTGACTTGGATGGTGGGGAATGGAAAGATTTATAGGTCTTGCAGACTGTTGGTCTTTTGCATTATTTGAGAGAGTCGTTGAGGCCCCTGGGAGGTTAATTTGTGTCCTGGATGAGAAGCGAAGCGAAAGGAAAACCAAGAAAGTCCAGGTGCCTCCTGAAAAAAAATCCCCTTTGGGACAACCCTGACCTGGGTGATGGAGAATCTCTACAGACTTTGAGCTACACAATTTGGGGTGAAGACCCTTGGAATGGGGGTGGGAGAAGGAACGGATTTCCAGAGGGAAAAACTGCAGATCACAGGAACCATTGGCCCCACTCAGGTGGCCCTGAGGACACAGGAAAATTCAAATTTTCAAATTCAAATTTATTTGATTTATGAACCGCCCCGTCTCCCCAAAGGGACTCGGGGCGGTGTACAGGAAAAATTAAAAAACCATATAAAACATACAATATATACAAAGTTAAAAATGAATTAAATTAAACCTGTACTAAAATTTAACTTGGAGGAAAACCTCCAAGTGGCCTCAAGGACCTTCTCAAAGGAAGCAAAGGACCAGCTTTGCCTGCAAGGAGCATCAATCCTTCCCTTCCCCTCCATCCAGTCAGAACCGAAGAAACTTCTTGTGATGAGAAGCGATAGGTCTTTCAAGAAAGCCCAGTTGCCTCTTGAAAAAAATCCCCTTCGGGACAACCAGGACCTGGATGATGGAGAAAGAGATGCCCTCAGCAGAGCGTTCATTCCAGGCAGCAGAAGATCTTCCTGCCTGTCAAATGAACAACTTGATTTAAATGGAAAAATCTTCCCAATAGCTCCCTAGCCCAAGCCTTTTGTATTTCTGCATTCCTCATTACCTCCGTGCAATTTTAAGCTTTAGGAGAGATGCCTGGAACGAAAGAAACGGGAACAATACAATTTCTCTCTGCAGAATCGTCTTTGGTAGCCGACCGTCCATCAAAGTTGCGTTTTTTCTTCACATTCTATATTTAAATCCGAATGTATTTGAAACGGAGCAGGAACTTAAAAAGGGTTTCTTCGTGTTTTGTTTTGGGTGATTTGTGTGTGTGTGTGTGTGTGTGTGTGTGTTTGCTTGCTTGCTTTATATTGCAGCATTCCATCAACTTAGAGAAGTAAACATGAAATAGATGGTATCAGGCATTTAATTTCAGATCATGAACTGCTCTGGAGCAGTTTGTGATCAAAGAGCCGAGATCTCCAATCCATCTCCAAATATATTAGTGAGTGAAAGGATTTAAATATTTCCCTGCTTCTTAATGAAGACAAACATGTTTTAATTAAAGCCAGAATTTTCAGTAGAGTTGCTGAATCGGAATAATGGATGGATGGGTAGGTGGGTGGAGGGAGGGAGGGAGGGATTCAAGGAGGGAGGGAGGGAGAAATGGATGCATGGATGATTAGATGGAGGGATCATTGGATGATTGGACAGATGAATGGATGATTGGATGGATGGTTGGATGGATCATTGGATGGATGGATGATTGGATGGATGGATATATGGATATATGGATGGATGGATGTGTGGGGTGGATAGGTGGGATGTTTGGTGGATGAATGGATAGGTGAAGGAATTCAAGGATGGGTGGATGGAGAAATGGATCGATAAATGGATGATTGGATTGAGAGATGGATGGGTGGAAGATTGGATGGGTGGATGATGATGGATGGATGGATGATTGGAAGGATGGATGAATGGATGGGTGGGTGGGAGGATGGATGGATGGATGGACAGATGGATGATTATGGGTGGATGGGTGGATGATTAGATAGATGGATGATTGGATGATTGGATAGATGGATGGAGGGATGATTGGATGGATGGATATGTGGATGGATGGATGTGTGGGGTGGGTAGGTGGGATGTTGGGTGGATGAATGGAAAGATGGAGGTATTCAAGGATGGGTGGATGGAGAAATGGATCGATAAATGGATGATTGGATGGAGAGATGGATGGGTGGAAGATTGGAAGGATGGATGGATGGATGATGATGGGTGGATGGGTGGATGCTTGGAAAGATGGATAGATGGTAGGTGGGTAGGTGGGAGGTTGGATAGATGGATGGATGGATGGAGAAATGGATGGATGGATGGATGGATGATTGGATGGATGGACAGATGGACAGGCAGTGGATGGTCACATGGATGCATGGATGCGCTTTGAGCTGGGTGGTTTTCTTGCAGACATTTCATGACCCAACTAGGGAACATCATCAGTGCTCCAAGAGAATGGGGTTTGCTTCACACTTACCCCACGCTGCAAACTCAGCCTTCGGCACCCTCGTCCCATCACTCCCTCTCACTTTCTCCACATTCCCTTCTTCCAATTCCCGACAGTTGCTGCCAGTGGCTATCATCTCCGGGTGTCTCCAAGACCAATGGGTCAAAAAAGTCAAGATGGCCCCAGACGAAAACGCCTTCTTTACTGCCACCTGGAGTTTATTTTCCACCCCCTTGCAGAGAATCCCTAAAGCAGGGGTCTCCAACCTTTGCAACTTTAAGTCTGAAGGACTTCAGTTCCCAGAATTCTCCAGCCAGCTTTTTAAAGCAGGGGTCTCCAACCTTTGCAACTTTAAGTCTGAAGGACTTAGATCGCGTGAAGTGTTAATGCCACTGTATAGTGCCTTGGTAAGGCCACACTTGGAATACTGCATACAGTTTTGGTCGCCACGATGTAGAAAAGACGTGGAGACTCTGGAAAGAGTGCAAAGAAGAGCAACCAAGATGATTAGAGGACTGGAGACTAAGACATATGAAGAACGGCTGCAGGAGCTGGGTATGTCTAGTTTGATGAAGAGAAGGACCAGGGGAGACATGATAGCAGTGTTCCGATATCTCAGAGGGTGCCACAAAGAAGAGGGAGTCAAACTTTTCTCCGAGGCACCTAGGGGCAGGACAAGGAGCAATGGGTGGAAACTAACCAAGGAGAGAAGCAACTTAGAACTAAGGAGAAATTTCCTAACAGTAAGAACAATTTACCTCTGGAACAGCTTGCCTCCAGCAGTTGTGAATGCCCCAACCCTGGAAGTCTTTAAAAAGATGTTAGACAGCCATTTGTCTGAAATGGTATAAGGTTCCTGCCCATGCAGGGGGTTGGACTAGAAGACCTACAAGGTCCCTTCCAACTCTGCTATTGTATTGTATTGGATGATTAGGACTTCAGCTCCCAGACTTCTCCAGCCAGCTTTTTAAAGCAGGGGTCCCCAACCTTTGCAACTTTAAGTCTGAAGGACTTCAGTTCCCAGAATTCTCCAGCCAGCTTTTTAAAGCAGCTGTCTCCAACCTTTGCAACTTTAAGTCTGAAGGACTTCAGCTCCCAGACTTCTCCAGCCAGCTTTTTAAAGCAGGGGTCTCCAACCTTTGCAACTTTAAGTCTGAAGGACTTCAGCTCCCAGACTTCTCCAGCCAGCTTTTTAAAGCAGGGGTCCCCAACCTTTGCAACTTTAAGTCTGAAGGACTTCAGCTCCCAGACTTCTCCAGCCAGCTTTTTAAAGCAGGGGTCTCCAACCTTTGCAACTTTAAGTCTGAAGGACTTCAGCTCCCAGACTTCTCCAGCCAGCTTTTTAAAGCAGGGGTCCCCAACCTTTGCAACTTTAAGTCTGAAGGACTTCAGCTCCCAGAATTCTCCAGCCAACTTTTTAAAGCAGGGGTCTCCAACCTTTGCAACTTTAAGTCTGAAGGACTTCAGCTCCCAGACTTCTCCAGCCAGCTTTGCTGGCTGGAGAATTCTGGGAGCTGAAGTCCTTCAGACTTAAAGTTGCAAAGGTTGGAGACCCCTGCCCTAAAGAACAGCCTGTCTGGTCCCCTCTGACCTGGCCTGAAATCCCATCAAATAGCAAGTCTAGAAATAGCATCGAAGACCTTGTGGGGGTTTTTTTGAAGCCAAGGAAAGAAGGAGCAGCCCAGCTGCCATGCCGGCCTCTGGAAAGTGACAAGGGTCACGAGGAGAGTGCATGAAAGATTCAAGGAGGCTCTTGCGCTGAATCAGCAGAAGACGACTTGAAATGTGCCGACTCCTTCCCTCCTTCCAACCGGCCAGGCTCCGAAACGCTGCAGGGGAAACCCGAGGACGACAATGGAGGCCTTCCTTTTCATTTTATTTTTTATTTCTAAATATTTTTTTTATCACACAGTTTTTTAAAAGAAAAAAGAAACAACCTTAAACAGTTTCCCTTCCATGCAACATTTCTCTATCGGTATACATGCATTATATGTGCATCCCCCCCCCCCCGCTTACTCCAACATTGAATGCCATTATCTATGCATGTCATTCCAGTGCAAATATATTCAATGTTGGAGAGCCATTTGTCTGAAAGGGTATAGGGCTTCCTGCCTAGGCAGGAGGTTGGACTAGAAGACCTCCAAGGTCCCTTCCAACTCTGCTATTGTATTGTGTTGAGAGAAGATGAGAAGAGAGAAGAGAAGAGAAGAAAGAAGGGAAGAGAATAAAGAATAGAGAAGAGAAGAAAGAAGGGAAGAGAATAAAGAAGAGAGAAGAGAAGAGAAGAGAAGAGAAGAGAGGAGAAGAGAAGAAAGAAGGGGAGAGAATAAAGAATAGAGAAGAGAAGAGGACTGGAAGTCTTTAAGAAGATGCTGGATAGCCATTTGTCTGAAAGGGTATAGGGCTTCCTGCCTAGGCAGGGGGTTGGACTAGATGACCTCCAAGGTCCCTTCCAACTCTGCTATTGTATTGTGTTGAGAGAAGATGAGAAGAGAAAAGAGAAGGGAGAAGAGAAGGGAAGGGAAGAGGGGAGAATAGAGAAGAGAAGAAAGAAGGGAAGAGAGAATAGAGAAGGGAAGAGAGTAGAGGAGTAGAGAGAATAATAATAATAATAATAATTTTTAATTTATAACCCGCTCTCTCCCCCCGAAGGGACTCGAGGCGGGGCACAGGGAATTTAAAAATACAAATAAAAAACACAAACACAATACAATGTTAAAACGAATTAAACTAACCCTGCGCTAAAATCCCATATAAAAACAGTTTAATTACCCTAGGCCGGCCAAGCAGAAGTGTGTTTTTAATTTCAGACGGAAGGAGCGGAGGTCCGTGGTTGTTCTAATTTCGGGGGGCAGGTCGTTCCAGAGGGCCGGGCCCGCCACAGAGAAGGCCCTTCCCCTGGGCGTCGTCCACTGGCATAGCCTAGTGGACGGCACCCGGAGAAGTCCCTCTCTGTGGGAGCGAATCGGCCGCAGGGATGTATGGGGCAGGATGCGATCCTGCAGATAGCTAGGTCCCGTGCCATGGAGCGCTTTGAAGATGATAACCAACACCTTGAAGCGCACCTGAAAGACGACAGGCAGCCAATGCAGCTCGCGCAGGAGTGGTGTTACATGGGAAAACCTAGAGGAGAAGAAAGAAGGGAAGGGAAGAGAATAAAGAAAAGAGAAGAGGAGAGGAGAGGAGAGAAGAGGAGAGAAGAGGACTGGAAGTCTTTCAGAAGATGTTGGAGAGCCATTTGTCTGAAACGGTATAGGGCTTCCTGCCTAGGCAGGGAGTTGGACTAGAAGACCTCCAAGGTCCCTTCCAACTCTGCTATTGTATAGTATTGTATTGATATTCATTTCTTGACTCACAGTCATTCGTTGTGTGACATCTCCATTTAGACCTATGATTACTGATTTCTAACTCCTGCATCTTCTTCGTTTCATCTCTCCTTAAGCTTCCTCTAAGCATTTATACCCTTCCTTCCATACCTTACAATCATCTGTTCCTCCTTTATCTTTGATTTCTTTTGTGAGACTATCTTGGCACACTCTAGAACCGTGATGGCGAAGCTATGTCACGCGTGCCAGAAGTGGCACGCAAAGCCCCCTCTGTGGCGCACGTGGGCCATTGCCAGCTGCTGTTGCAATTTCTGGTGCACGCATGCATTGGCCACCTAGTTTTCGGGTTTCCAAAGCTCTGGCTTGCGCAGAGATCAGCTGGGCCGGCCTACATGCGCATACCGGAAACCAGAAGACCAGCTGGCTGGCACGCACATGCGCAATGGCTAGCTGGCCTCTGAGTTCCCAGGGGTCTGGCATGCATGCGCACGCACATGTTCCAGTTTGGGCACTTGGTGCCGAAAAGGTTCGCGATCACTGCTCTAGAACTTTCCTTACCACCTCTTCCTGCGATGGAGCAAAATTATTTTTCCATTTTTGTGCATCCATAATTCTGGTTGGTGTTATGAGACATAAACTGAGATATTGTGGTGTTTTGTTTGTTTTTTCAAATTTCTCTGTCAATATTCCCTATAAAAATAATTCCCACTTCATGTCGCTTTGCTGGTTGGTTATTTCTTTGAGCCTTTTTCTTAATCTGTTCCAATATTGTTTTACTTTTGGGCACTTCCACCACATATGGTGGAAGGTTCCCTGATTATGTTTACATTTCCAGCCGTCTGGTGATATGTTTGGGTACATTTTAAAAGGCGGTACTTTACAAGGCCTTGGGAAGGCCACACTTGGAATATTTGCACCCAGTTTTGGTCTCCACGATGTAGAAAAGATGTGGAGACTCTGGAAAGAGGGCAGAGAAGAGCAACAAAGAGGATGAGGGGACTGGAGGCTCAAACATCCGAAGAACGGTTGCAGGAATTTGGGGTATGTCTAGTCTAATGAAAAGAAGGACCAGGGGAAACAGGATAGCAGTCTTCCAATATCTCAGGGGCTGCCCCAAAGAAGAGGATGAGAGGAGTTCATGGAGAACAAGGGTATCCATGGCTATCATGATGGATGCCTAAGGACACCCTCCGGGATGGAGAGATAGGCAGGATGTCTCTCAATGCCATTTGCAGGGAATCACAGGCAGGTGAAGACATCTGCTTGGGAAGACCCTGAAGCAAATGGGGAGCCACTGTGGGAGACAGAAGGCTGGACTGGATGGGCTGTGGCCTCTTCCAGCAAGGCTCTTCTTAGGTTCTTATGTTCTTAAGAGGGAGTCAAACTATTCTCCAAGGCACCTGAAGGCAGGACAAGAAGCAATGGGTGGAAACTAATCCAGGAGAGAAGCAACTTAGAACTGAGGAGGAATTTCCTGACATTGAGAACAATGAATCAGTGGAACAACTTGCCACTAGAAGTTGTGGATAATAATAATAATAATAATTTTATTTTTATAAACCGCGTCCTCTCTCGACGGGGACTCGGAGCGGTGTACAGGGGAAAAATTAAAACGCATAAAACGCATAAAATGTTCCAACACTGGAGGTTTTTAAGGAAAGACTGGACAACCATTTGTCTGAAGTGGTGTAGGGTTTCCTGCCTGAGCAGGGAGGTTGGACTAGATGACCTCCAAGGTCTTTTCCAACTCTGTGATTCTGAGGACTGCCTCTACTCAGAGCAACATCGGATTTCTACCTTAATGGACCCTTGAGTGACTCAACGCAACATTATGGTCAGTTGAAAATCTTCAGATTCTCTTTTCCTTCTCCTTTCTATTTCTTCATGCCTCTCTCCTTCCCTCTCTTTCTATTTCTCTCCCTCCCTTCCTTCTTTTACTATCTCCTTCCTCCTTCTTTCCTTTCATTCTCTTCCCGCCCCATTTCCCTTTATTTTCCTTCATTTTTTCCTCTCTCCTCTTCCTTTACTTTTATTCCTTTCTCTTCCTCCCTCCCTTCCTCTTCCTTTTTTATTCTTTTTCTTCCTTTCCTTCCTTCCTTCTTTTTCTTTTCTCTCTCTTTCCCTCCCTCCCTCTTTCCATTTCCCTCCCTTCCTTTCTCCCTCCCGTCTTTTACTGTCTCCTTCCTCCTTTCCTTTCTCTCTTCCATCCCTCCCTATTTCCCTTTAATTTTCTTCATTTTTTCCCTCTCTCCTCTTCCTTTACTTTCATTCCTTTCTCTTCCTTCATCCCTCCTTCTTTTTTTATTCTTTTTCTTCCTTCATTTTTTCTTTTCTCTTTCCTTCTTCTCCTTCCCTCCCTCCCTCTCTTTCCATTACCCACCCTTCCTTTCTCCCTTTCTTTTACTATCTCTTTCCTCCTTCATTCCTTTCTTTCTCTTCCATCCTTCCTTATTTCTTTTTCTTTTTCATTTTTTCCTGTCTCCTCGTCCTTTACTTTTATTCCTTTCTCTTCCTTCATCCTTCCCTCTTCCTTTTTTCTTTTTATAATACAATACAATACAATACAATAGCAGAGTTGGAAGGGACCTTGGAGGTCTTCTAGTCCAACTCCCTGCCTAGGCAGGAAGCCCTGTACCGTTTCAGACAAATGGCTCTCCAACATCTTCTTAAAGACTTCTAGTCCTCTTCTCTTCTCTTCTCTTCTCTCCTCTCCTCTCCTCTTCTCTTCTCTTCTCTTCTCTTCTCTTCTCTTCTCTCTTCTTTCTTCTCTTCCTTCCTTTCTTCTCTTCTCTTCTCTTCTCTTCTCTCTTCTCCCCTCTTCTCTTCCCTTCTCTTCTCTCTTCTCATCTTCTCTCAACACAATAGCAGAGTTGGAAGGGACCTTGGAGGTCTTCTAGTCCAACCCCCAGTCTAGGCAGGAATCCCTCTACCGTTTCAGACAAATGGCTCTCCAACATCTTCTGAAAGACTTCCAGGGTTGGGGCCTTCACTTTTCATTCATTTTTCTTCCTTTCCTTCTTTCTTTTTCTTTTCTCTCTCTTCCCTTCTTCTCCCTCCCTCTCTTTCCATTTCCTTTCCCCTCTCCCTTCTTTTACTATCTCTTTCCTCCTTCTTTCCTTTCATTCTCTTCCATCCCGATTTCCCTTTATTTTTCTTCATTTTTTCTTCTCTCCTTGTCCTTTATTTTCACTCTCTCTTCCTTTTTTATTCTTTTTCTTCTTTCCCTCCTTCTTTCTTTCCTTCTTATCCTTCCCTCCCTCCCTCCTCTCTTTCTCTCTCTCCCCTTTTTCCTTCCTTCCTTCCTTCATTTTTCTCCCTGCCCGCTCTTCTCCTTCTCCTCTTCTTATTTCATGTTTCAATCATTCCTCGCTAGAGACCCCAAAGCCCATTCAAAGGAGCAACAATATCTCACCACCTGCAAAAGTTCACCGCCTGCCTGGTTGTTTCTGCAGAGACAAACCTAGCAGCTCAAATAAAAATAAAAACAAACTCCAGCCTTTTCTCCAGCCAGCTGCATCCACCAGCAACTAATGAGGCCAGGAGTCCATCTGAGCTCCAGAAACAAGAGATAAATCAGCAGGGGGGAAAACCCAC
The DNA here is from genome assembly GCA_039707465.1 of Rhabdophis nuchalis. Taxonomy (NCBI): domain Eukaryota; kingdom Metazoa; phylum Chordata; class Lepidosauria; order Squamata; family Natricidae; genus Rhabdophis; species Rhabdophis nuchalis. Next base: position 66,338,815 of record CM077649.1, read on the forward strand.
AAGGAAGCGTCTCCTCCAGCCACAAAATAACCTCCCCCCCCCAAAGAAAGAGAACAGCCATCTTGCAAAGAACGACCGTTGTTATACAAGGCGTTACATTGGCTCCACGAAAAGAGTTTGCAGAGCAGAAGAAATGAAGTGGAGTGGTTGGCTACAGTGAAAGCCCCACCCCCCTTCAGAGGGGATGGAGATGGGGGACCCCTGGGAAATGGGGGGAGGGGAGGGAAGAAGGGAGGGAGGGAAGGAGGGAGGAGAAGGGAGGAAGGGAAGAGAAGAGGGGGAGGGAGGGACTGGAAGGGGAGGGAGGGAGGGAAGGGAGAAGGAGGGAAGGAAGGACAGGCAGGAGGAAGGAAGGGAAGGGAAGGAAGAGACAAAGGGAGAAAGATAAATATGAGAGAGGAAGGAGGGAGAGGAGGGAGGGAGGGGAAGGAAGTGGAGGGACGGAGGAAGGAAGGAACGTATGAAATGGTGGGAAGAGAGAAGGAGGGAAGGACAGCGAGGGAGAGAAGGAAGGAAGGAAGTGTAGGAAGAGACAAAGGGAGAAAGATAAATATGAGAGAGGAAGGAGGGAGGGAGGGAAGAAAGAAGGAAATGGAGGGAAGAGAGAAGGAGGGACGGAAGGACAGAGAGGGAGGGAGGGAAGGAAGGAAGGAAGGAAGGAAGGAAGATGCAAAGGGAGAAAGAGGAATAGGACAGAGGAGGAAATGAAAGGAAGAGAGAAGAAGGAGGGAAGGAAGGAAAGAAGGAAAGCAGAGGGTCAAGTGATCCAAGGCAGCCTTCCAAAAATGCAGAAATGCAGATCCGAAGCAGCTCAGCCTTTCAAGGCCCCTTTCGGAATTAAATTGCTTTTGCTAGATTTTATGGCCGGGGCGGCTGCTCTTTGCTTCAGCAGTTGCCGGCTTTCCATTTCCAGGAACAGCAAACTCACTCATAAATCACACACACACACACACACACACACACACACACACACACACACACACACACCCTCTTCCCAACCAAGGCTAGCAGGGAAACGTTGCTTCCTTCCGCATTATTTCACCTCGGCTGACAGGAGGTTTTACGCCTCTTTTTTCTAACAGAAGAAACAGAGTCGGAAGGGACCTTGGAGGTCATCTAGCCCGACCCCCTGCCCGAGCAGGAGAGCCTAGATCAGGGATGCCCAACTTTGGAACTTGAAGACGTGGGTGGACTTCAACTCCCAGAATTCCCGCCCCGGCTGGCTGGAGGATTCTGGGAATTGAAGTCCATGCAGGTTAACTGGGGGATTCTGGGACTTGAAGTCCTTCAATGCTAGCTGGGGAATTCTGGGACTTGAAGGCCATCTGCCTTGAAGCTTGCTGGCTGGGGAATTCTGGGAATTGAAGCCCACTCAACTTTAAAGCATGCTGGCTGGGGGATTCTGGGACTTGAAGTCTTTCAATGCTGGCTGGAGGATTCTGGGAATTGAAGTCCATGCGGGTTAACTGGGGGATTCTGGGAAGTCAAAGTTCATCCCTCTGAAAGCTGCCAAGGTTGACCGAGACCGCTTTTGTCAAGACTAAAAATAGAGCATTGATCTGACTTCCATTATCAGCCGACTCAAAGACCAGGGAGTAACCGAAAAGGCATTAGGCTGGCTCGGGAGCTCCTTCCAATCTCCTTGTGGCGGGGAGGATGTTTGTGATAAAGATCATCATCGGTGGATGATGGGATCCAACCCCGGGGGCTGGACTAGAAGACCTCTAAGCACACGAGCTCACAGTCGGTACAAACTCAAGGTCAACCGTTCCAAACTCGATTGGAGAAAATACGACTTCTGCACCAAGAGCAAGTCAATGCCTGGATGGCTCTCCTGACTCCACTGTTACATCCTCAACCCCCCTCCCCACAGCTACAACCTCAAACGGTCTGCCATGGACTCCACCCCATTCCTAAGACATTTGTAAGGGGGGTGGGTGCATAAGTGCACCAGAGTACTCATTGTCCCTATCCTAATATTCACTTGTATTCATATTTATTTCATGTATTCATAATCATGTCTATCCTTATAGCTCTTATTTAATTCATGCTTGACAAAATGAATAAATAAATAAAATATCTATCTATATCCATCCATCCACCATCTTTCTCTTTCATCTATCTATCATCTATCATCTATCTAATCTTCTATATCCATCCATCCATCCACCCATCTCTATCTATCTATCCATCCATCCATCCATATCTATCTATCTATCTATCTATCTATCTATCTATCTATCTATCTATCTATCTATCTAATCTATCTATCCATCCATCCATCTATATATCATCCATCTATCTATCTATCTATCTATCTATCTATCTATCTATCTATCTATCTATCTATCTATCTAATCTATCTATCCATCCATCCATCTATATATCATCTATCTATCTATCTATCTATCTATCTATCTATCTATCTATCTATCTATCTAATCTATCTATCTATCTATCTATCTATCTAATCTATCTATCTATCTATCCATCCATCCATCTCTATCTATCCATCCATCTATATATCATCCATCCATCCATCCATCCATCCTATATAACATGCATGCATGCATCCATCCATCCATCTATATATCATCTATCTATCTATCTATCTATCTATCTATCTATCCATCCATCCATCCATCCATCCATCCATCTCTATCTATCCATCCATCTATATATCATCCATCCATCCATCCTATATAACATGCATCCATGCATCCATCCATCCATCCATCCATCTATATATCATCTATCCATCCATCCATCCATCCATCTATATATCATCTATCTATCTATCTATCTATCTATCTATCTATCTATCTATCTATCTAATCTATCCATCCATCCATCCATCTATATATCATCTATCTATCTATCTATCTATCTATCTATCTATCTATCTATCTATCTATCTATCTAATCTATCTATCCATCCATCCATCCATCTATATATCATCTATCTATCTATCTATCTATCTATCTATCTATCTATCTATCTATCTATCTATCCATCCATCCATCCATCTCTATCTATCCATCCATCTATATATCATCCATCCATCCATCCATCCTATATAACATGCATCCATCCATCCATCCATCTATATATCATCTATCTATCTATCTATCTATCTATCTATCTATCTATCTATCTATCTATCTATCCATCCATCTATATATAACATGCATCCATCCATCCATCCATCCACCCATCTATATATCATCTATCCATCCATCCATCCATCTATATATCATCTATCTATCTATCTATCTATCTATCTATCTATCTATCTATCTAATCTATCTATCCATCCATCCATCCATCTCTATCTATCCATCCATCCATCTATATATCATCTATCCATCCATCCATCCATCCATCCATCCTATATAACATGCATCCATCCATCCATCCATCCATCCATCCATCTATATATCATCCATCCATTCATCTATATATCATCTATCCATCCATCCATCTATCTATCTATCTACCTATCTATCTATCTATCTATCTATCTATCTATCTATCTATCTATCTATCTATCTATCTATGTATCGATCAGATTATAATAACAGATTATATCTGTTATTTAATTCATGCTTGACAAAATAAATAAATAAGCTCTTGTTATTCTGCTATTCATTCCCTTGATTTCCAATGTTTAGGTTGATGCCTAAGGGAAACACAATCTGATGCCAAAAAAAAAGCCATCCCAGTTCTAGGCTCCATCAACAGAGGCAGAGAATTAGGATCCCGTGAAGGGTTAATACCACTTTATAAGGCCACACTGGGAATATCTGCATCCAGTTTTGGTCGCCACGATGTAGAAAAGATCTGGAGACTCTAGAAAGAGGGCAGAGAAGAGCAACAAAGAGGACTAGGGGACTGGAGGCTAAAACGTATGAAGAACGGTTGCAGGAACTGGGTATGTCTAGTTTGATGAAGAGAAGGACCAGAGGAGACAGGATAGCAGTCTTCCGATATCTCAGGGGTTGCCCCAAAGAAGAGGGAGTCAAGCTATTCTCCAAAGCAGAAGGCAGGAATAGAAGCAACGGATGGAAATGGATCAAGGAGAGAAGCAACTTAGAATTGAGGAGAAATTTCCTGACAGTTAGGACAATCAATTCAGAAGTTGTGGGTGGCTCATCGCTGGAGGTTTTTAAGAAGAACTGGATATCATAATGAATAATCCTTTGTCTGAAATGATGTAGGATTCCCTGCCTGAGTAGGGAGTTGAATTAGGGACGGTATAGGGCCTCCTGCTTGAGCAGGGGGTTGGACTAGAAGACCTCCAAGGTCCCTTCCAACTCTATGATTTTGATAGAGCAGGGCCGGGGTCTCCAACCTTTGCAACTTTAAGTCTGAAGGACTTCAGCTCCCAGACTTCTCCAGCCAGCTTTTTAAAGCAGGGGTCTCCAACCTTTGCAACTTTAAGGCTGAAGGATTTCAGCAAAGCTGGCTGGAGAAGTCTGGGAGCTGAAGTCCTTCAGACTTAAAGTTGCAAAGGTTGGAGACCCCTGTGTTAGAGGACCTCCAATTTTATCCCTTCCAAATTTGTTATTCTATTCTGCAAAGCCTCTGAAGCCAGGAAAAGAAGCAACGGATGGAAACTCACCCAGGAGAGAAGCCACCTGGGACTAAGGAGAAACTTCCTGACAATGAGGACAATTAACCAGTGGAACAGCTGGCCACCAGAAGTTGTGGGTGCTCTAACACTGGAGCCATTTGTCCAGAATGGCACAGAATCTCCCTTGGTATGGGGTCTCCACCTTGAGTAGGGAGCTAGACTAGAAGACCTCCAAGGTCTCTTGTTATTCTGTTATTGTGGCTATTACAAACCTCACTCCGTATCAATGTCCTTTCGAGAAGAGTTTCCTAGCCAGAAAAAAATCCCATTAATGCACTTTGGGTTTTTTTTATTTTAAAAAAATGTAGTTTATTTATTTATTATCAATTAGTTGTTGTTCTGCATTTGGCCATACAAATCTTTCCGTGATTTCATCGATTGTCGTGTGCTTGGCATCCTCTCATTTTCTGGTGGAGCACTTAGGAGAAATCAGGGCCTGAAGATAACAGGAGACCATTATACCATTCCAGAACAACTGGCTGTCCGGTCCCTTCTTAAAAACCTCCAGTTGGAGCACCTACAACTTCTGGTAGCAAGTCGTTCCACTGGCTAATTGTTCTAACAGTCAGGAAATTCCTCCTCAGTTCTATTTTTTTTTAAAATTCAAATTTATACCCCGCACCTTCTCCAAAAAAGGACCCTTTGCGGCGCACAGGAAATGTAAAAAACAATACAAATATAACAAAAATATAAAATTTTAAAAAGCTATTATATCCATGCCCTGTGCTAAAATCGTATAAAATCCCCCCAAATTAAAATCTATCTAAAAACAGTCAAAACGGGAGGTTATGCTAGGCCGGCTTGTTGGAAAAGGTGCGTTTTAAGACGCTGGTGGAAGAGGCGGAGGTCTGAGATGGTGCGTAATTCGGGGGGCAAGTCGTTCCAGAGGGTAGGGCCCGCCACAGAGAAGGCCCTTCCCCTGGGTGTCGCCAACCGGCATTGCCTGGCCGACGGCACCCTGAGAAGGCCCTCTCTGTGGGAGCGGATCGGTCGAAGGGATGCTAAGTTGCTTCTCTCCTTGATTAGTTTCCACCCATTGCTTCTTCTCCTGCCTTCAGGACTTTGGAGAATAATACAATACAATAGCAGAGTTGGAAGGGACCTTGGAGGTCTTCTAGTCCAACCCTCTGCCTAGGCAGGAAGCCCTACACCATTTCAGACAAATGGCTCTCCAACATCCAATAGGTTGACCCCCTTTTCTTTGGGGCAGCCCCTCAAATATTGGGAGGCTGCTCTCCTGTCTCCCCTGGTCCTTCTCTTCCCTAGGCTAGCCAGGCCCAGTTCCTGCAACCGTTCATCGTAGGTTTTATCCTCCAATCCAGGGGTCTCCAACCTTTGCAACTTTAAGTCTGAAGGACTTCAGCTCCCAGACTTCTCCAGCCAGCTTTGCTGAAATCCTTCAGACTTAAAGTTGCAAAGGTTGGAGACCCCTGCTTTAAAAAGCTGGCTGGAGAAGTCTGGGAGCTGAAGTCCTTCAGACTTAAAGTTGCAAAGGTTGGAGACCCCTGCTCCAATCCCCTAGTCCTCTTTGTTGCTCTTCTCTGCACTCTTTCTAGAGTCTCAACCTTTATTTTTTTAATATCGTGGCAAGATATAAGTAACACCCCCCCCCCCAAAATGAGGCCAAGCTATTTAGACGCCGCGTAAAGTCCAGGAGATATTTTGGAAACTGCTCCATCTGCAATTTCTAAGGGGTGTCTGGAGGCTGCGACCTGCCAGAGAAGGTCGCCCCAAAGCGAATCAAGAATTAGAGACGGACGACTTCGGGCGAAGCGAAAATCCGCGTGTGACCTGCAGAGCTGGTTTTTTTCAGTCTTTCTGCCGAGTTTGCAAACGTCCTTTGCAAAAAAAAAGGGGACATGAAGACCAGAAGAAGAAGAAGAAGAAGAGACGTGGGGGGAGGGAAAGAGACCATTGTAGGTGCTTTTTTTGCATGATACGGATTAAAAAAAGATGCACATGGGATTTGTGGTTTTGAGGGTTGGGGGGAAATCTGGGTAATGGAAAAAGAAGCGACCACATTTGCTCCCTTCTTGGACCGTTGGTGATTTTTGCAACGTCACTGAAAATGCAAAATTAAAACTCCAACTAGCAGCATCGAAGTCGGAAACAATACAAATTAAAGGACAATTCAAATGCAATTAAGGGCCAGTTAAAATGCAGTTAATTTTAAAGTGAGCTTTTTTCTTTCTTTCTATTATTTTCTCCTTCCATAGTTTTGCTTTCTACCTTATTCACACCCTTTCCTTTCTTCTCCTCCTTCTATCTTCCTTCTTTCCTTGTCTATCTCCATTTCTTCTCTTTTTCTTTCTTTTTCCTTTCCTCATCTTCTTTCCTTCCTGCCTGCCTTTCCTTTTTTCTTTCTGCTATTCATCTCTCCTTCCATAATTTTGCTGCTTTCTTTCGTTTCTTCCTTATTCTCACCCTTTCCTTTCTTCTTCGCCCTCCTTCCTCCCTTTCCCTTCTTTCCTTGTCTCTCTTCATTTCTCTTGCTTTACTTTATTCTTTCTTTCTTTTTTCTTTTTTCTCCTTTCTTTCTTTCTTTCTTTTCCTTTTCCTCATCCTCTTTCCTTCCTTAACCCTAACCCTAACCCTTCTTTCCTTGTCTCTCTCCATTTCTCTTGCTTTCTTACTTTATTCTTTCTTTCTTTTTTCTCTTTTCTTTCTTTCTTTTCCTTTTCCTCATCCTCTTTCCTTCTTTCTTTCTTTCCTTCCTTAACCCTAACCCTTTCCCTTCTTTCCTTGTCTCTCTCCATTTCTCTTGCTTTCTTACTTTATTCTTTCTTTCTTTTTTCTCCTTTCTTTCTTTCTTTCTTTCTTTTCCTTTTCCTCATTCTCTTTCCTTCTTTCCTTCCTTAACCCTAACCCTAACCCTTCTTTCCTTGTCTCTCTCCATTCTCCCTTGCTTTCCTACTTTATCCTTTCTTTCTCTCTTTCTCTTCCTTTCTTTTCCTTGTCCTTTTTCCTTCCTTCCTTCCCTTCCTTTTTTCTTTCTGCTATTATTCTCTCCTTCCATAATTTTGCTTCTGTCTGTCTTTCCTTCCACATTCTCACCCTTTTCTTCCTTCTTCTCCTTCCTTCCTTCCTTCCTTCCTTCCTTCCTTCCTTCCTTCCTTCCTTCTCAGTTTGGGTTGCTTCCTATATTCTATGTAAAATCCTTAATAAAAATTAATTTATAAAAGACAAAAGAGGGGAGACAATCTGCTTGGAAAAAGCAGGCGTTCTTTTGAAACCATGTCCCACAGATCTGGTGAGGTTTTTTTCCTGTTTCTAAAAGTTTTTTATTTTTTATTATTGAAAATAAATAAAAAGAAACATCATTCATTTCGTGTTTTGTACAACATGTCATTCAGACAAACGCCCTGCGCGCCAGTGCTTAATCTCACAAAGATATTAATCTATATATATATATATAATAATAATAATAATAATAATTTATTATTTCTATACCGCCCCCTCTCCCCACGGGGACTCGGGGCGGTGCACAGGTAGCATAAATATATATCACTTTTGTATCATATATTAACATTTCCATTTATGAAATAAATCTTTATCCCCTAACTCTTCAATATATAAACAAGATATTAAATAGAAAAAAACCAACAGAATAAGAACAGAAAATCTTCGCATGTTATACCATTGTTTTCTAGAGGTAATTTTATCGTACATAAATAAATTATTTTATCCTTCTAAAGACAAAAATTTCTTCAAGTTATATAATAATATAATGTGTATTGTTATATCCCTTAGTTCCCCCTTTTTTCCAGCCATTGATAAAATTTATTCCATATTTCATAGAATTGTTCGCTCTCTTGCTCTCTAATTTCAAATGTTAATTTACTCATCTCTGCACATTCCATAATTTTATAAATAACTTCTTCCTGTGATGGTAATTTGTCATTTCTCCAATTTTTTGCAAACACGATTCTAGCGGCTGTCAAGATATTCACAATTAGGTATTTCAAATTTTTGTCAAATATTTCTAATGTTAGTCCAAGCAGGAAGAGTTCGGGTTTAAAATCTATATGTTTTTCTGGTGAGGTTTTTTTCCTAATATTAAGTTGTCCCAGGCGGTTCCCCCCAAAACCCCTTTTCCATGCCGACCCTGATTTTCTTAAAAGAATCCCTCCATAGTCACCCCCACCCTCACTAAGCCCATTAACCCCCATCCCATCCCAGCTTCTCCTCTTCTCCAGTTTCATCTCTTTCTATTTCAATCGAAACTCAAAAGGCCATAATGTAATTTTTTAAAAGTCTCTTTGAAGTCTATTTTAAAGCCCGAAATAAGATGGGGAGAAACGGGATCGAACCAGGGCTAAAAACAGCCATGTCTGCCATTCAGAGAGGACTCCCGGGGGGCGAAATCAACAGTAAATGGCCAGAAAAACAGAAATTGTCTTTGCATGATCCACTAATGGTCTCTTTGGAGGTTTTGGCTATAAAGCTTCAACAAAATAGCTTTTCCCCATTCCGTTCTCTGGACTTTTTCTTCACGTCTCCATGGGAGGGGACCTCACAGCTTTGGAAACTCTGTCATAGATAGGTTTTCTCCAGGAGGACCTTCCCCACCCTGGACCTTTAGACCTTCCAATGGGGCCTCCATCACCCTGTGGCTGAATGCATCTATCTTACTGTTGGTCACCTCCTCCTCCTCCTTCTTCCTCTTCTTCCCCTTCTTCTTCCTCTTCCCGTTCTTCTTCCCCTCATCTTCTTCTTCTTCTCTTCTTCTTCTCCTCTTCTTCTTCCCCTTCTTCTTCCACTTTCCGTTCTTCTTCTTCCCCTTTTTCTTTCTTCTTCTTCTCTTCTACTCCTCCTCCTCCATCCTCCTCCTTCTCCTGCTCCTCCTCCTCTTCTTCTTCCCCTTCTTCTCTTCTCCTCCTCCATCCTCCTTCTCCTGCTCCTCCTACTCCTCTTCTTCTTTCCCTTCTTTCCTCTTCCCGTTCTTCTTCTTCCCCTTTTTCTCTTCTACTCCTCCATCCTCCTCCTTCTCCTGCTCCTCCTCTTCTTCGCCTTCTTCTTCCCCTCTTCTTCTTCTTTTCTTCTTCTTCTTCTCCTCTTTTTCTCCTCCTCCTTCCTCTCCTCCTCCTCCTCCTCTTCTTTTTCTAATTCTTCTCTTCTCCTCCTCCTCCATCCTCCTCCATTACTTCTGCTTCTTCTTCCTTCTTCTTCTTCCTCTCCTCCTCCTCTCCTCCTCCTCCTCTTTTCTTTCTTCTTTTCCTCCTTCCTTCCAATTTATCTAGCATTATGAACTTCTCCTATTGATCACACAGATGTTCCAACCGGGTCCTTCAGGCCTTCCAATGATATCCCCATCATCACTGTGACTGGGTCCATCCACCTTATTGTGATCTTCATCTTCTTCGCTTTTCCTGCACCTTTCTCAGAATTATGGATCCCTCAAAAGATTGCATTGATTGATTGATTGATTGATTGATTGATTGATTGGTTATGTAAGTTGAAAATGACTCCTAGCAACCATGGATGGATGGATGGATGGATGGATTCTGTCCCATCAGGTCACTATCTAGTCTTAAGAGGCCACATAGTTAGATCTTCTCCATGAAGATATGTCTTCAACCTGGTCCTTCGGGTCTTCTAATGGTGGCCTCATTACCACTGTAACTGAGTCTGTTCACCTTACTATGGTCTTCTTCTTCACTTTTCTTCCACCTTCCCCAGAATTATAGATCCCTCAAGAGGCCTGGATCTTTGTGTTGATAGATAGATAGATAGATAGATAGATAGATAGATAGATAGATAGATAGATAGATAGATAGATAGATAGATAGATAGATAGATAGATTATGCATCTCCAAGTTGGTGTTGACTCGTAGCAACCATGGATGGACAGACGGATTCTGTCCCATCAGGTCACTATCTAGCCTTAGAGACCACATAGATAGACTTTCTCCATGAAGATACGTTCAACCTGGTCCTTCAAATCTTTTAATGGTGCTCCCATCATCACCGTAACTGGGCCTCCTCCTTGCTATTAAAGTTCCCTGTGGTCATGTGTTCAAAATTTAGATATTCGGCGACTGGTTCATATTTATGACGGTCACAGCATCCCAGGGTCACATCATCCCCGTTTGTGACCTCCTGACCAGCCAAGTCCAGATTCGTTTAATGACCGGGTGACTAACTTAAGCCACCGTGGCAAGGAAGGTGGTAAAACATGGCGAAATTCACTTAACAAAGGCCTCACTTAGCAACAGAAACATCGAGCTCCATTGTGGTCATAAGTTGAAGACTACTAGACTTCTTGGCAAATCGAACCCCATTCGGCCAGTGTGTGAGGATCGCAAGCAAGCTGAAAAAATGTTCCAAGGTCATTTTGCGAGAGGGGGGGTACCCCAATCCCCCCCCCCCCAAAAGGGGATCACAGAACCTGCTCCTCCATCCTGGCTTAATTCAGGCTCCACACAGTAGTAGGATGTCAGGGTCATCGGTTGCTGACCTGCATGTGTGTGAATGCCCTCCCTTTCCATGCATGCAATTTAGACTAGAACAGGGGACCTTGGAGGTCTTCTAGTCCAGCCCCTTGCTCAATCAGCAGACCCTATACCTGGTCCCCCCCCCCTGCTCTCCAAGGCTCCACCCCTCCATAGACCCTTCAAATCAAACAATAACAATGAAATTGCTACAGATGCATAGCTTTAAAAAGAGGGCGTAACATTAAAATCATTAAGATGAAAGGTAATGCAATTATTAATACCATCAACATTAAATGGAGTTTGCTCAGAAACGAAAACCATGCAAGCGAAGTGGAGAGAGTGGAAGAGAGAAAGGGAGAGGAAAAGAGAAGGGTTAGGAGGGAAGAAGCAGAGGGGAGAAAAAGAGGAGGGGGGAGAGAAGGAGTGGAAAGAGGAGAAGGAGAGAGGAAGGGGAAGGAGAGAAGAGAGGGATGGGAGAGGGAAGAAAGGAGGTAGGGCGGAGAAGAGAGGGAGCAGAGGGGAGGAAAAGAATAGGGAGAGAAGGAGTGGAAAGAGGAGAGAAGGAGAGAAGGAGAGAGGAAGGGGAAGGAGAGAAGAGAGGGATGGGAGAGGGAAGAAAGGAGGTAGGGCGGAGAAGAGAGGGAGCAGAGGGAAGGAAAAGAATAGGGAGAGAAGGAGTGGAAAGAGGAGAGAAGGAGAGAAGGAGAGAGGAAGGGGAAGGAGAGAAGAGAGGGATGGGAGAGGGAAGAAAGGAGGTAGGGCGGAGGAGAGAGGGAGCAGAGGGGAGGAAAGGAGGAGGAGGGAGAGAAGGAGTGGAAAGAGGAGAGAAGGAGAGAAGGAGAGAGGAAGGGGAAGGAGAGAAGAGAGGGATGGGAGAGGGAAGAAAGGAGGTAGGGCGGAGGAGAGAGGGAGCAGAGGGGAGGAAAGGAGGAGGAGGGAGAGAAGGAGTGGAAAGAGGAGAGAAGGAGAGAGGAAGGGGAAGGAGAGAAGAGAGGGATGGTAGAGGGAAGAAAGGAGGTGGGACAGAGGAGAGAGGTAGCAGAGGGGAGGAAAGGAATAGGGAGAGAAGGAGTGGAAAGAGGAGAGAAGGAGAGGAGAGGAGGAGAGAGGAAGGGGAACGAGAGAAGAGAGGGATGGGAGAGAGAGGAAAGGAGGTAGGGAGGAGGAGGAGAGAGGGAGAGGAGGCAGTGGATAGGGTACAAGAGGGTGTAAGGAGAGCAGAAGAGCAAATGATAGGCGCTGTGTAAATTGATAGTAAGAGGAACTGATAGAATATAGAATAACACAAAATAACGCTGGTTGAGAATAAACTTTTCCCAAAAAAAAAAGAATTTGCTAATAAGATGAAGATAAATTCTTCCAATCCAGTCCCGACCTTACGACCGGCATCTCGAGAGGAAAGTTTTCGGGGCGTCCCGGGCTCCGTCTTCCTGCGTCCTTCACCTGCCTCCTTCCAGCATCCTTCTCTCCCCCCCCCCACCTTCCCCTCCTCCCCCCACCCCCCACCCCCCCATGCCCGCATCGCTCGGGGCTCAGCCACGCGACTTGCGCCTGGCCTCGCCCACTCTCCACCCCTGGGAGAGATTCCCCTGGACTCGCTCCTCCGACGCCGTGGGGAGAAGAGGCGCTCCGGGCGCCCCACCGTCCGACGCCAAGAGGCAGGCGCCGAGAAAGCCCCTGAGGACGTGCAGAGAGCCGGAGGGTCCCGAACGCCAAAGCCGGGGCTCCCTTCTGCCCACCTCCGCTGAGCGACGGCCGCAAACAGGAAGCAGGCGCCTAGAACACTTCTGAGAACGTGCAGAGTGCCGGAGGGTGCCGGGCGCCAAACTCCGGCCGCCCTCTTCCCCCATTCGATCGTACGACGTTCCGAAAGAAAAGGCAACAACAGCCTCTAACATCTCGCCGAGCCGGAGTGTGCGAAAGAGACAGAGTGTCTCTGAGAACGTGCAGAGAGCCGGAGGGAGCCAGGCGCCAAAGTGGGGTCTCCTTCTGCTCACTCCGCCATCCGACGCCCCCATACCAGGAGTAGACAAGAGACAGAGCCTCTGAGAACGTACAGAGAGCCGGAAAGTCCCAGAAAGAGACAGAAGCTACCTCTGAGAACGTGCAGAGAGCCGAAGGGAGCCAGCCGTCAAAGCGAGGTCTCCTTCTGCTCACTTCGCCATCCGACGCCCCCAAACCAAGAGTAGACAAGAGACAGAGCCTCTGAGAACGTACAGAGAGCTGGAAAGTGCCAGAAAGAAACAGAGAGAGAGACAGAACCTCTGAGAACCTGCAGAGTGCCGGACGGTACCCATCATCAAAGCGTCCCAGCAACCGCCGCCGGCGGACCAGAGCCAAGCAGGCGCGCCCCCCCCCCCATGCCCGCGCGCGCTCCCGCGTACCCTCCCTCCCCGAAGCCCAGCCAGGGCAGCCTCCTCGGCACTCCCCGCTCCCGACCAGCGCCGTCTCCGCGCCCGGGCCATTTCCCTCCGGCTGCCGTCGAAACCAAGAGCTCTCCGGCCAGGCTGCGGCTCCGGAGCCGCAAGAGAGCGGTCCTGCGGCCCTCCCGGGCGGCGCTCGCGGGGATGCCCGAGCTGGGCTAGCATGGCCCGGAGCCCCCCTTCGCTGCTCCTCCTCTTCCTCCTCCTCCTCTTCCTCCCGCCGCTGCTGCAGAGCCGGGGTTGCTCGCCCTGCTTCTGGTTCGCCACGCCGGACACGGTGCAGTGCCGCTTCGTGCAGCTCCAAGAGCCCCCGGCGGAGCTGCCGTCCGCGGTGCGCAACCTGACGGTGGTCGGGGCCAACCTGACGGTGCTGAGCCGGGCGGCCTTCGCCGGGGGCTGGGCGCCGCGGGCTTCTTCGCCTCGCCGACCGCTGCTCCACTTAACGTTGCTGGCGTTGCTCCGGAGCCGCATCGAAGCGCTGGAGGAGGCGGCCTTCGCCGGGCTGCCGTCCTTGGCCGCGCTGGATTTAAGCCACAACCCGCTGCGCCGCGTCTCGCCCGGCGCGTTCCTCTTCTGCGCCCGCTTGCACCGGCTGAGCCTCAACGGGGCGCTGACGGAAGGACGGCCGGCCGAGGAGGTGCTGGGCTCGGCTCTGGCCAACCTCAGCCTCGCGCGGCTGGAGCTGGCCGGGAACGGCTTGCGCGCCTTGCCCCCCGGGTGGGCGCTGCCGGCGGGCTTGCAAGAGCTGGACGCGCGCAACAACTCTCTGCAGGCGCCGCGGCCCGACGGGCTGGGCGCGCCTCTGCTGCGCTTGCAGCTGGCGGGAAATCCTCTGACTTGCGACTGCCCCGCTCTGCGACCGCTGCTGCTCTGGCTGGGCAACGCCACGTGGCGGGCGCCGGATCGGCGGGAGCTGCGCTGCGCGGCCCCGCCGCAACTGCGGGACGCGCTGGTGCTGCGCCTTCGGCCCCGCCAGCTCAAGTGCCTGGAGGAAGGGGCGGCTTGGGGGCTGCTGGAGCCCGTCGGCGGGCCGGAGCCGAAGGAACTGGAGACGGTCTCTTACGTCTTCCTGGGCATCGTGCTGGCACTCATCGGGCTGGTTTTCCTGATGGTCCTCTACCTGAACCGACGCGGCATTAAGCGGTGGCTCAACAATCTTCGGGAAGCCTGCCGAGATCAGATGGAAGGGTACCAGTACCGCTACGAACATGACAGCGACCCCCGGCGGGCCAGCCCGGGCGGTCTCTGAAACCGGGCAAGGATGGGGCAGGTGGAGGACAACTGGTGACCCCTGGCTCCTGAGCTTGTCAGACTGGCTGGATTGGGGAGGTGGGCACCCCAAGCTTTCTCTCTGGGGCAGCTTCTTCTGGTCAACTGCCCCGTTTCCTGAGATGCCAACCCGGTGGTGACACCTGGAAGCTAAGCAGGGTCAGAGCTGGTCAAATCTTGGAGGGGAGAACTGGGGGCTATAAGGAAGAGGGGGAAACACCCTCCTCTCTGAAGAAGGGACTATATGTCTGCAGAGATGTGGCTCTGGGACTCACTGAACTGGGGCTGTGCCTTAAGCCTATCTAGAAAACTAGCATAAATGTTAACCGTGGCTAATCTGGAGAGCCTAAACAATGTATGATTTCCAAGGTTGATGGATTTAATCTCGGCGGATCACTTAAAGGCACCCTTGTTTATTCAGCCCTATGGATGCCCCACTCTTGAACTCAGGACTCTGGATTCTGCCGAGGTTCCTCGCTGCCCACTTAATGGGGGACGTTTGCGCTGCCTTTTTCCCCTGAGACCCTCTCCCCTCCAGCCTGGGCTGCACCCCCAAACTTTTTAAACTTTGTACATTGGGCTAAAGCCAGTCCCCCTTGAACGCTCAGGGGGTGACGGGCACCCAGAAAATGCCACGAACTGAACAATTGTCTTCTGCCAACATAGCTGGCGATAATTCCTTGCAATAATTTCGATACGGATGGAGGGAAGAGTGGTTGATTTCCTCAAAGAGATTTGGGGGGGGATTTGATTCCTGTGAATGAATGAATTCCAGAGTCCCGAGGTGGGTTTGCCAGTTAAACAAATGGAGGTCAGGAATCCGTGAGGAAGGGGCTTCCACTGTTTTCCTGTCTGCCTTGAAGGTTTGCCTCCCCTTAGAAAAAATATTATCAAAGAAAAAGCTATGGGGTTTTTTTCCCCTCCCATCTGTGGGTCTCTTCCCCCCCCCCCAAATTCGAATGGGTCTGTGCCAGCACCCCATGGAAAAGGGGAGGGTGTCCCCATCTCCTTCTGCCCTTAGTCAGCACAACCCCCACCCCCTCCTTTCCCCAGCAGCATGGGTTCCGGAGTCAATAACTTTCTGCCGGACCATTAATTTTGAATTATTTCAGACCCAATTCCTGCAGACTTTTTGAGCTTCAGGGAATGTTGCAATAGAACAGAAAAATCCTTAAAAAAAATACTTTTCGGTGTGTTTCAGATGATTTTAGAAACACACATATGAACAGTTGCCATAATTCCGAAGAGGGAGAAGGTCTGGAAGTGAAGCCCGATGGATTTCTTCAGAGTAGATCCATTCAAACCAAATAATTGGTCCTTAGGAACCGTTTTGGATCTCTGCAGCCGTAAAATACCTGTGTCTCGAAAGTAGCCGGCTGCAGACCCTTGTTTAAGCCTTACCTTTGCCTCTGCAGCATTATTAGTCGATAATCAAATAGGATATATACAGAAGACCTTTCTCTATTTATTGCTGTTCCAATATTAATTCTGATTTATTTATTTTAATTACTGCTGAAGGAAACTGGGATGTCCTAAGGCCTGGGGAAGTCACGCTGGAGAGCTCAGGGGAAACAAAGGCATCAGGGAACACATTGAAATCTTAATAAACTTCAGTTTTTCTTCCAAGGAAACCGAAATTCTTATCTGTGTTGCTGTTTTTATCCAGTTGCGCGCAAACACTGGACAAACAATGGAAAACTACATGCTGGCTTTTATGGCACCCAGACTAAATTGCCTCCCTCCCCCAAAGTGTCCTTCCCACTCCAGGTCGTGGTTTCACAGCTGTGACCAGGTGACCTTAAAACATTGAAGGGAGGGAGAAGCAGCTGGCCAGGGCAAGAAGGCAGAATCCTAGAGTTGGGAGCGACCTTAGAGACCATCTAGTCTTCCTCCTGATCAGCGCAGGCTGAAACAGTTAAGTGAATGATGCAGTTGTTAAGTGAATCATTGCAGTTAAGCGAATGATGCAGTTGTTGAGTGAATCATTACAGTTGTTAAGTGAATCATTGCAGTTAAGTGATGATGCAGTTGTTGAGTGAATCATTGCAGTTGTTAAGTGAATGATGCAGTTGTTGAGTAAATCATTGCAGTTGTTAAATGAATGATGCAGTTGTTGAGTGAATCATTGCAGTTAAGCGAATGATGCAGTTGTTGAGTGAATCATTACAGTTGTTAAGTGAATCATTGCAGTTAAGTGATGATGCAGTTGTTGAGTGAATCATTGCAGTTGTTAAATGAATGATGCAGTTGTTGAGTGAATCATTGCAGTTGTTAAATGAATGATGCAGTTGTTGAGTGAATCATTGCAGTTGTTAAATGAATGATGCAGTTGTTGAGTGAATCATTGCAGTTGTTAAATGAATGATGCAGTTGTTGAGTGAATCATTGCAGTTAAGTGATGATGCAGTTGTTGAGTGAATGATTGCAGTTGTTAAGTGAATGATGCAGTTGAGTGAATCATTACAGTTGTTAAGTGAATAATTGCAGTTAAGTGAATGATGCAGTGGTTAAGTGAATCATTGCAGTTGTTAAGTGAAGGATGCGGTCGTTAAGTGAAACTGGCTCTTCCCTTTAACTTTGCTTATTGGAAGCCAGCTGGGAAAGTTGCAAAGGGTGATCACATGACCACGGGATATAGTGCAATCCTTGTAAATAACTGGACAAGTATCTGCATTTTGATCACATGACCTTGGGAATGCTCCAATGGTCGTAAGTGTGAGGACTGGTCATAAGTCATTTCCCCCCCAGTGCTGTTGTAACTTTGAACAGATCTTGAATGAATGTCAGTCAAGGGCTAAGAGAACTTCTAACTTCTATTATAGTGATGCATGACAGCTTTAAGAGTTGTGGACTTCAATTCCTTTCACCTGCCTGCCGGCGGGGGAATTCTGGGAGTTGAAGTCCAGCCATTGGTCCAGGAGCCACGAGAAAGAGAAAGAAAGGAAAGAGGGGAAGAAAAGAGGAAGGAGAAAATGAAGGAGAGAAAAGAAAGAAGGAAAAGAAAGGGAGGAAGGAGAAAGAATATGAGAGCGAAGAGAGGAAAAGAAAGAAAAAGAGAGAGAAAGAGAAAGAAAGGAAAGAGAGGAAGGAAAGAAAGAAGGAAAAGAAAGGGAGGAAGGAGAAAGAATATGAGAGCGAAGAGAGGAAAAGAAAGAAAAAGAGAGAGAAAGAGAAAGAAAGGAAAGAGGGGAAGAAAAGAGGAAGGAGAAAATGAAGGAAAGAAAAGAAAGAAGGAAAAGAAAGAGAGGAAGGAGAAAGAATATGAGAGCGAAGAGAGGAAAAGAAAGAAAAAGAGAGAGAAAGAGAAAGAAAGGAAAGAGAGGAAGGAAAGAAAGAAGGAAAAGAAAGGGAGGAAGGAGAAAGAATATGAGAGCGAAGGGAGGAAAAGAAAGAAAAAGAGAGAGAAAGAGAAAGAAAGGAAAGAGGAAGGAAAGAAAGAAGGAAAAGAAAGGGAGGAAGGAGAAAGAATATGAGAGCGAAGAGAGGAAAAGAAAGAAAAAGAGAGAGAAAGAGAAAGAAAGGAAAGAGGGGAAGAAAAGAGGAAGGAGAAAATGAAGGAAAGAAAAGAAAGAAGGAAAAGAAAGAGAGGAAGGAGAAAGAATATGAGAGCGAAGAGAGGAAAAGAAAGAAAAAGAGAGAGAAAGAGAAAGAAAGGAAAGAGAGGAAGGAAAGAAAGAAGGAAAAGAAAGGGAGGAAGGAGAAAGAATATGAGAGCGAAGGGAGGAAAAGAAAGAAAAAGAGAGAGAAAGAGAAAGAAAGGAAAGAGGAAGGAAAGAAAGAAGGAAAAGAAAGGGAGGAAGGAGAAAGAATATGAGAGCGAAGAGAGGAAAAGAAAGAAAAAGAGAGAGAAAGAGAAAGAAAGGAAAGAGGGGAAGAAAAGAGGAAGGAGAAAATGAAGGAAAGAAAAGAAAGAAGGAAAAGAAAGGGAGGAAGGAGAAAGAATATGAGAGCGAAGAGAGGAAAAGAAAGAAAAAGAGAGAGAAAGAGAAAGAAAGGAAAGAGAGGAAGGAAAGAAAGAAGGAAAAGAAAGGGAGGAAGGAGAAAGAATATGAGAGCGAAGAGAGGAAAAGAAAGAAAAAGAGAGAGAAAGAGAAAGAAAGGAAAGAGGGGAAGAAAAGAGGAAGGAGAAAATGAAGGAAAGAAAAGAAAGAAGGAAAAGAAAGAGAGGAAGGAGAAAGAATATGAGAGCGAAGAGAGGAAAAGAAAGAAAAAGAGAGAGAAAGAGAAAGAAAGGAAAGAGGAAGGAAAGAAAGAAGGAAAAGAAAGGGAGGAAGGAGAAAGAATATGAGAGCGAAGGGAGGAAAAGAAAGAAAAAGAGAGAGAAAGAGAAAGAAAGGAAAGAGGAAGGAAAGAAAGAAGGAAAAGAAAGGGAGGAAGGAGAAAGAATATGAGAGCGAAGGGAGGAAAAGAAAGAAAAAGAGAAAGAGAAAGGGGGAGAAAGAGAAAGGAAAGAGAGGAAGAAAAGAGGAAGGGGAAAATGAAGGAAAAGAAAGAAAGAAGGAAAAGAAGGAGAGGAAGGAGAAAGAATATGAGAGCGAAGGGAGGAAAAGAAAAAAAAGAGAGAAAGAGAAAGGGGGAGAAAGAAAGGAAAGAGGAAGAAAAGAGGAAGGGGAAAATGAAGGAAAGGAAAGAAAGAAAAAGAAAGAGAGGAAGGAGAAAGAATACGAGAGCGAAGGGAGAGAAAAAAGAAAAAGAAAGAAAGAAAGGAAAGAGAGGAAGAAAAGGAAATGTCCCCATGGAAATGTCAGGAAATTCCTCCTCAGTTCTAAGTTGCTTCTCTCCTGGATTAGTTTCCACCCATTGCTTCTTGTTCTGCCCTCAGGTGCCTTGGAGAATAGCTTGACTCCCTCTTCTTTGGGGCAACCCCTGAGATATCGGAAGGCTGCTCTCGTGTCTCCCTTAAGTCCTTCTTTTCATTAAACTAGACGTATCCAATTAAGAATTTAGAATAACCGAGTTGGAAGGGACCTTGGAGGTCTTATAGTCCAACCCCCTGCTTAGGCAGTGTTGGGAGATAAAGGTCCTTCTGGGTTCATTTCCAAGTGGGGGAAAAGACACTGGAAACACAGAGGCTGCTGGGAAAGATGGTTGAATGGGGGACAGGACCCCATGGCTTAAAGAAAGAAAGAGAGGGAGGGAGGGAGGAAAGAAAGAACAAAGGAAAGGAAAGAAGGAAAGAAAGAACAAAAGAAAGGAAAGGAAGGAAAGAAAGAAGGAAAGAAAGAACAAAAGAAAGGAAAGGAAGGAAAGAGAGAAAGAAAGAGAGAAAGAAAAGTGTTGGGAGCAATGTCCTTCTTGGGTTCAGTTCCAAGTGGGGGAAAAGACACTGGAAACACGGAGGCTCCTTGGAAAGATGGTTGAATGGGGGACAGGACCCCATGGATTGAGCTCCTGAACAGAAAAGGGGGATCCCAGGCTTCCAGATGTTGGGGGAAGAAGAAAAAAAGGAGGGAAGGGGCTTGCTGAGAGTTCCTGGTTTTTTTATACTCACTCTTCGACCCCCACCTCTCTGTTCCTGTGTAAGAAATGTATTCTGATTGGCTGTCAGACTCCCAGGGGTGAGGTGGGGGGTGGGTTGTCTTAGCTAACTTTGTAGGTTGTGTCTCTTTTGAGTCCCAAGCTTGGTTGTGTTCCCAGACGCCATGTGGTGGGATTCTGTGGAAGGAATAATCCTACCTTTGTTATGTAGAGTAGACTGCCCCAGGCCTTTTAATGGCCCATGGACAAAGGTGAGGGCTATTAAGAGTGACACTGCTTCTTGCCTAAAAACTTGTCTCCCTATTTCTAATCCAGGGAAGATATAATAGTCTGCCTTTTTCAATATTTCCTAGGATATTTCATTTTTCTAGGAGAGAGGGGTGGGTTTTTAACTTCCTACCGTTTATGAAGCCTTATGGAGCAACATCTGGTCAATCGTCAGCGAAGCAGATCTATGGGCGTGAACCTGCATAGGGGTGTGTTTGTGTGTTGTGATTTTTTTTTTGGGGGGGGGAGAAAAGGTCTCCAGGATTCAGTTAGTGAGGAGGCTGATTTGTGCAAAAGTCCTCACAAAAGTACAATGGAGATTATCTATCTATCTATCTATCTATCTATCTATCTATCTATCTATCTATCTATCTATCTATCTATCTATCTATCTATCTATCTATCTATCTATTTCTCTATCTAATCTACCTACCTACCTACCTACCTATCTCTATTTCTCTAATCTCTGTATCTCAATCTATCTCTATATCTAATCTATCTATCTCTAAATCTATCTATCTATCTATCTATCTATCTATCTATCTATCTATCTATCTATCATCTTATCTAATCATCTATCCATCCACCCATCATCTATCTCTATCTCTTAACTTTTTATCTGTCTGTCTGCCTATCATCTATCCATCCATCATCTCCTATCTCTCTCCATTCTATCTATCTATCTATCTATCTATCTATCTATCTATCTATCTATCTATCTATCTATCTATCTATCTATCATCTATCTATCTATCTAATCTATCTATCTCTATATCTCTTATCTATTTATCTATCTCTATTTCTCTCTCTAATCTATCTATCTATCTCTATATCTAATCTATCTATCTCTATATCTATTTTATCTATTTATCTATCTATCTCTAAATCTCTCTATCTCTCTATCTAGGTATATCTATCTATCTATCTATCTTTCTTTCTTTCTATCTATATCTATCTATCTATCTCTATATCTAATCTATATATCTCTTATCTATTTATCTATCTCTCTATTTCTCTCTCTAATCTATCTATCTCTCTCTATCTCTATTTTATCTATTTATCTCTATCTCTAAATCTCTATATCTCTATCTATCTATCTCTATCTATTTATCTTTCTTTCTTTCTTTCTCTCTCTCTGTCTATCTATCTATCTCTATATCTCTATTTCTCTATCTCTATTTACCTATCCTATCTCTCTCTCTCTCTCTCTCTCTATTTATCTATCTATCTCTATTTCTCTATCTACCTATCCTCTCTCTCTCTCTCTCTCTTTATCTATCTCTATTTCTCTATCTACCTATCCTATCTCTCTATCTCTCTCTATTTATCTCTCTCTATTTCTCTATCTACCTATCCTATCTCTCTCTCTCTCTCTCTATTTATCTATCTATCTCTGTTGCATCTTCATGAGGACTTTTGCACAAATCAGCACAAATCAGCTCACTAACCGAAATATAGGGAATATATCCATATTCCCTGTTTAAGTCTTGGGGGGGAGGGGGGGAGATACCAAATTACAATACAATACAATAGCAGAGTTGGAAGGGACCTTGGAGGTCTTCTAGTCCAACCCCCTGCGTGGGCAGGAACCTTATACCATTTCAGACAAATGGCTATCTAACATCTTTTTAAAGACTTCCAGGGTTGGGGCATTCACAACTTCTGGAGGCAAGCTGTTCCAGAGGTTAATTGTTCTAACTGTCAGGAAATTCCTCCTCAGTTCTAAGTTGCTTCTCTCCTTGATTAGTTTCCACCCATTGCTTCTTGTCCTGCCCTCAGGTGCCTTGGAGATTGCAAATCCCCTTTCTTTTGATGCCATGGCAGAGAGCCAGAGGTCCTGGGCTGCTCCCAGCTGGACAATTCCTTCTGCTAACAGCTGGGAAAGATTACGCAACAACCCCCCCCCCCTTTCATTTCTGAAGGATGCCCTTCAGGAGAATATTGGGGGGGGGGAGAGAGAATAAACATAAAACAGAAGGCAAAGAAAGGGGAAAGGATGTTTTCTTGCAGACATCTGTTCGAATTGGCTGCAGAGGACAGAATCTGGAAGAGGCTGAGAATTTGGAGGGGGCTTTGGAATCGATTGGCAGGCGTGGCTAGAGTTGGTTTTGAAGGACGGCGGGATAATCCTTGAGGACTAGAGACATGCCCCCCTGGGGGAGGGTGTTGTTGGCCGGAGCCAGCCTCGCCTGGCATGGAAATGTGGCATTAAGGGGCCTGCTTTTCCTTCCTGCCAGTGCTTAGAAACCCATCGGCTGCGAAGTCTTGGCACCGTTGGCAGCCTGGCTGGGCTCTGCACCTCACGGACAATTAGAGCTGGTTACAAACGCCTCTTGGAAAGTGTGTGGGGCCTTAGTTTAGGCTTGCTGGGGAGGTAGTTAAGAGGATAGAACCTCCAGCTCCCAAGGCAGTCTATCTGCATTCTTCAGGAGCAGAGAAACTCCAGTTCCAGAGGCAATTCTACCTGCATGCTTTGAATAGAACCTCCAGCTCCAGAGGTAGACTACCTCCAGCTCCAGAGGTAGACTACCTAGTTTAGGCTTGCTGGGGAGGTAGTTAAGAGGATAGAACCTCCAGCTCCCAAGGCAGTCTATCTGCATTCTTCAGGAGCAGAGAAACTCCAGTTCCAGAGGCAATTCTACCTGCTTGCTTTGAATAGAACCTCCAGCTCCAGAGGCAGACTACCTGCATTCTTCCAGGGCATGGCAGCTTAGAATAGATAGAGCCCCCACCTCCAGAGGCAGGCTATCTTCAGGGCATGACCGAGACAGCTCAGAATAGAGCTCCCAGTTCCAAAGGCAGTCTATCTGTATGCTTTGAATAGAATTCCCAACTCAAGAGACAGTCTGTCTGCGTTCTTTGAGGGCATAGCAGAGACAGAATAGAGCCTCCAGCTCCAGAGGCAGGCTATCTGCATTCTTCAGGAGTACAGCTGAGAGAGTTGAGAATAGAACCTCCAGCTCCAGAGGCAGGCTATTCCCTTGCTGGTTGGGGAATTCTGGGAGTTGAGGTCCACCTCCCTTCGAATGGCCCAGATAGAGAAATATCGATAGAGACATACTTAATTAGGCTTAATTAGTTCCCTTGCAGATTCCAGAGGGCTGGACTAGATGGTCTTTGGGAATCCCTTCTGATGCTACCAATCAATGATTCTCTTGATTTTTTTCCAGGAATCCTCCATTAGAAACAGCGGCTGGGGAATTCTGGGAGTTGTAGTCCACGGGGCTTAAAAGTGACCCAGGTTGAGATCGTGAAGTTGGAAGAGACTTTAAAGATCATCTAGTCCAGCCGCCCTGCTTAGAATCCCCCCCCCCCCATTCTTAAAAAGGAAATTATTTCAACTTTCCTCAAATCGAAGGGGCACCATTAAGTTGCCCTTTTCAGAATGAAATACAGCGTGTTTTAACAAAGCTGAGGGGGGGAAAATAATTCAGCGAAATGTAAGGTTGAAAGATAAAATTGGTGTTGAAATCCAAATGGTTTTTTTTCTCTTAATTTTCCCCCAGGAGGGCTTATCCTAACTCGGGACAGTTTTATTTTCAGCTTTTTGTCTTCCGCTTTTATTTGGGTTTTTAAGGGGTTTAGTTTTTTAGTATTGTGGGTTTTAGCGCAGGGATAAATTGTTTAATTTTTCATTTTATCTATTTATGTATTTTTATGTCTGTATTTTTAATTTCCCTGTGCACCGCTCCGAGTCCCTTTGGGGAGAGGACGCGGTCTATAAATTAATTATTATTATTATTATTATTATTATTATTATTATTATTATTATTATTATTATTATTATTATTATTATTATTATTATTATTATTATTATTTGCCACTTTTGGTCAGCCTATTCTAATTTTTTATACATTCTCTGCATGTACTGTATACAGTAAATGCATTTTGGGCAGATTCCCCCCCCCCCCTAATACAATATACATTTTTAAAAGTCTGAGAACTGCACTGCGGAATTCAAAGTGTTTTCAAACAGTCGTTTTAAATAGAGGCACTGCAGATGGCACTAATAATTCATACTTTCTGGTTTATCTTTAATCTTCCCATCCATGATTAAACCTCCATTACCTTGCATGTCTAGAGGAATGGAGGGCTGGGGGGACGGGGGACCTGATAGCAGCCTTCCAGTATTTGAGGGGCTGCTACAAAGAGGATTTTATTTTCCAAAGCCCCTGAAGGCAGTAGAAGAAACAATGGGTGGAAACTAATCAAGGAGAGAAGCAACCTGGAATTAAGGAGACACTTCCTAACAGTGAGGACAATGAACCAGGGGAAGTGCTTGCCACCAGAGGTTGTGGGGGCTCCTCCATCCCTGGAGGCTTTTAAGAAGAGGTTGGACAACCATTTGTTGGGAATGGTTTAGGGTCTCCTGCTTGAGCAGAGGGATGGACTAGATGACCTCCAACGTACCTTCCAGCTCCATTCTGGATTGATGATTTGATCAGTTCTTCTTCTGAAGTTCCAGACCCCCAATTACATTCTTTTCATTGTCCCACAAATAGTTTTTTCTTTCTTTCTTTCTCTTTCTTTCTTTCTTTCTTTCTTTCTTTCTTTCTTCCTTCTTTCTTTCCTTTCTCTTTTCTTCCCTCCTTCCCTTCTTTCATTTCATTCCTCCTGCCTTATCCTTCCTTCTTCCCACTCTCCTTCATTCATTCCTTTGCTCCTTTATTTTCTTTTCTACTCTCCCTTCCATTCTTCTTTCCCTCTTTCCTTTTTCTCCCTCCCTCCCCTTCCTTTTTCCCTCCTTCTTTCCCATCCATTACCCTCCTTCTTTTTCACTTCCCTTTCTTCCTTATCCTTTCTTCTCCTCCCCTCTCTCCTTCATTCTCCACTTCTCTTCCTCTCTTCTGTCTCTTTTCCTTCTCTCCTCTTCCTTCCTTCCATTTCTTTCTCCATTCTCCTTCCTTCCTTCCCTCGATCCCCCCTCCCTCCTCCAAGGGTTAATGTCAGGGGTTCCAAAGAGCATCCAAAATTAAATCAGAGTCCGAGGCAAAGGATTCCTCAAAGTTCCCATTGATGAAGAGAGCCATGTTGGCACATCTGTGGGAAACCCGAATCTGGAAGTTTCCCGGTTTCCCCCACCCAGTTGAAAGTCCAAGATCTTGCCTCCCCCCCACACCCACAAGCCCATCCCATGGTCCCATCTCCCCCTGCCACGCTGGAAGCTTCCACCCATCCAGTTCCGGTCAGGTGCAGAGACAAAGGATGACCTTGGCTTTCTAAGAAGAATGTTGTTATGGCTACATATCAGCCAACTCCGTATAATCTCTCCTCCCATTTTCCCACCATAGAAAAGGCAGAGTAGAAAGTGTGACAGGCCCGAAGTCCAAAGAGAAAAAATGGCTTGCACACCTGACAGGACACTGAATTTCAGTCCATGTGCCAGTGCCAACCCTGGCATTATATCTACATTGGCAATGCTGTGCCCTTTCTCGCTTCTCTCCTTTAGCAGGGAGAGTTCTCCCTGGGAGCTTTCGCCTCGCCCAAGCCAGCAGGAACCGAAGGAATATTGTGCGCTTTTGTGAATCTCTTGTAATCCCCCTTTCTTCCCTTCGCAGCCAGATGGAGGAAATGTCGCCTCTTTTGAGTTGTGTTGGCAAATCAAACACCATGTTGGCTCTTATCCTGCCGATCGAAAGCTAGGAGAGAGCAGATTTGGGACGCAATTGCTCGGTAATGGGAACGGAGAGCATTTTCTTCTCCTCTTTCGCTGTATCCCATCAGCTGCTTCCTTCCCCTGGGCTGCCCGCCAATCTTGCCAGCTGCCGTTGGCACGGAATATAAAAGGGGGAAGAGAGGCAGGAGCCAATAAAATAACAACATTTGTCTTCGGCCTTCCTTGCCTCCTTGACCTGATCCCTCAAAACGAACAGCTGGATCCTTGCCCGTTTCTCCCCCTCCACCCCACAAGGCTGCCAATAAGCAGGGCAAAATGTCGGGATCTGGTTAAAGATCTGTTGGATCCTGATCCTAGACAGAAACTGTCGGTCGAACAGGTCAGCCTCGGCCACGGATCTCGTGGGAAGAAACGTCTGGGAAAACGACCTGGCGAAAGAATGCATAGAATCCGAGGGCTGGAAGGGACCTTGGAGGTCATCTAGTCCAAACCCCTGAGCAAGGCGGGAGTCCTCAGGCCACCCTGGACAGCATCTCTCTCTTTTTTTGTCTGTGTGTATCTTTTTTCCAGTGTTTCTCAACCTTGGGCACTTGAAGATGTCCGGACTTCAACTCCCAGAATTCCCCAGCCAGCATTCGCTGGCTGGGGAATTCTGGGAGTTGAAGTCCGGACATCTTCAAGTGCCCAAGGTTGAGAAACATTGACTTAAGTAATACATTCAGACCAGTTTGCATCCTCGGTTAAACCAAAACAGGGATTTTCAGATTATAAGATGCACCTAAATTTAGAAGAGGACAACAGCAGCGAAAAGGGGTTTCGGCCTCCGAGCGCCCCGTTTTCGGCCAGTTTTGTGATTCACTCAACGGTCCGTTTTAAGAACCGTGTGCAAAAATGGCTCGTAAAATTGGGTGGCAATTTCTCAACGGCTTTTGCTTTCCGACAGAAAATTCTTGCTGCCATTGTGGTCTCTTTAAGTCAAGGACTGTCCCAAATTCCAGGAGAATTTTGTTGCGTTGGCAAGTCAGTTTGCCGTCAGTGCTGCAATTTGGAAGAATTCCAGCTTAGGGAATGGGTGAGTCGCCGTTCCTCGTTGTCTTCGGGATGGAGATGCATAAGCCGGGTTTCCTGGACTAATGGTCACTTCTCGATCTTCATGAGGACCGGCACCTTGCGTTGTTCTTTGAAGAACAGGAAGAGAATATTTTGTGCCAGCAAACTGGGTAGGTCTAGTTTAATGAAAAGAAGGTCCAGGGGTGACATGATAGCAGTCTTCCAATATCTCAGGGGTTGCCCCAAAGAAGAGGGAGTCAAGCTATTCTCCAAAGCACCTGAGGGCAGAACAAGAAGCAATGGGTGGAAACTAATCAAGGAGAGAAGCAACCTAGAACTGAGGTGGAATTTCCTGACAGTGAGAACAGTTAATCAGTGGAAATCCTTGCCTCCAGAAGTTGTGAATGCCCCAACACTGCAAGTCTTTAAGATGTTGGATAGACATTTGTCTGAAACGGTATAGGGCTTCCTGCCTAGGCAGAGGGTTGGACTAGAAGACCTCCAAGGTCCCTTCAACTCTGTTGTTCTAAATGCCCCCCTTCCAATTGCTCAAGTTTTCAGTTAGATCTAGGAAAATATCCTTAGTCTGAAAACCCCAGCGAGGTTGTCACGCATCTACTTCGGATGTGCAAATTACATTCTTATCTCTAATAAAGAGATGTGGGGAGAAGCCTTTACAACCCTTTGTAATTGGCTTGCTTCTCAGGTCAAATCTATCTGAATTGGAATTCCTCACGGTTTAATAAGGGTGAAGTCAGGACGCCACAAATTTTGTGGTTTGGGTTGCTTTGTATAATTTAAACCGAGGTGGGTTGCAAATTAGCTTGCATCTTCTGGACCTGAACGAAGCAGCCTCTGAATTCCCTTGCGCAGGTCACGTTAACTCTGCAGGCGCTGGAAATAATCTTAAATATTCCATTTGGAGGGCAAATGCGAAGCGCCTCTCTTTATTCTTCGCGGAGTCTGAATTTCTGCTTAATAGTTTTATCCTTCTTGGAGATTCTGCGTGATCATTGGTGGGCAGAGAGGCTAAACAGAGAAAAGTTGAAGCAAGATAGAGCTGGAATATATTTCCAATTCTTGTTGGAAATGGTCTCTGAAATTGGCTGTTTTTATTTCATTTTGCAAGCCCTCTCACTCGAGTATCAGGACAAAGACAGGGAGGGAGGGAAGGAGGAAAGAGAGAGGGAGGGAGGGATGGAAAAAAAGAGGGAGGGAAGGAAGATGGAAGGCAGAGAGAAAGGGAGGAAAAAAGGGAGGAAGGAAAAGGATGGATGGATGGGTGGAATGAAGGAAGAAAAAAAGAAAAAAAGAAAGAAAGGAACTAAGGGAAGGAGGAAATGGAAGGAAGGAAAAAAGAGGAAGGAAAAGGATGGGTGGGTAGAAGGAAGGAAGAAAAGAAAGAGGAACTTAGGGAGGAAAGGGAAGGAAGGAAAAAGGGAGGGGACGGTAGAAAAAAGGATGTAAATATGGAAGGTAAAAAGGAAAAAAGGAGGGAAGGAAAAAAGGAGGGAAGGAAAAAAGAAAGGAATACGGGAGGTAGGAAAGGAAAAACAGCGGGTGTGGAACAAGAGGCAGTAAAGATGGAAGGGAGGAAAAAAGGGAGGAAGGACAAGGATGGAAGGAAGAAAGGAAAGGAGAAAGAAGGAAAGGAGAAAGAAAGAAAAAGAAAGGAGGAACTGAGGGAGGGAGGAAAGGGAAGGAAGGAAAAAAGGGAGGGAGGGAGGGAGGATCCTTGTGGAGTAATAATATAATTTGCAGAAACTGCTAAGGAAAAATGACACCCTATTTTTCCTGCCTCTGCCAGATGTTCTTACTCGGGAGATGAATGGGCGATCCGTCCCCAGTCATCTGCCCAGGGTCACCTTCTGCGCCATTCCTGACGTGGAATCCACTGGATTGACAGAGGAGGAGTTTATCGGTTGATTCTTACACTTTTGAGAGTTGGTCCTTTTAGACTTTTAGGGAGTTTATTCTGCCCAGAATAAATTAAACAGCCAACCAAATAATCTGTGTTCCTCAACCTCAGTGACTTCAAGATGGGTGGACCAATTCCCAGAATTCCCCAGCCAGCAAGGCTGATTGGTTTAATCCTCAGATTAAGAGAGTGGGAAGGGACCTTGGAGGTCATCTAGTCCAACCCCCGGCCCAAGCAGGAGACCCTACACCCTATTTCTGACTGATGGCAGCCCAGTCTCTTCTTGAAAGCCTCCAGAGATGAAGCTCTCACAACCTCTGAAGGCAACTCCTGTTCCATGGGTTGATGGTTCTCCCTGTCAGGAAATTCTTCCTTATTTCCAGGTTGAATCTCTCCTTGGTCAGTTTCCAGCCATGATTCCTTCTCTGGCCTTCAGGGGCTTTGGAGAATAACTTGACCCCACGAGCAAGAGGACACTTTATGTAAAGCTGCAGCTATTCAGCCATGTGACCACAGGGGATGCTGCAATGGCCATAAGGGTGAAAAACAGTCATAAATCACTTTTTTCCAGGTGTGCTGTAATTTTGGTCACTAAACGAATGGTTGTTAAGTGGAGGACAACCAGTAGCTGACCCCAAATGCTTCTGGATGCTGGAATTCTGCCCCAGTGAGAACAGAATAAACAGAGTTGGAAGGGACCTCGTAGGTCATCTAGTCCAACCTCAAGCAAGGGACCCTTAGGATGCCATTTCTAACTTGAGCAAGTTTCCTTCCCAGGGAGAATTCCACTGATCGAGAATTCTCATTGCTCAACGGGCAGGGGATGATAGACGCTGTGATCCCTCACATCTGGAAGGTGACAGGCTGAGGATGCAGCTGTTTTGTTTGTTTTTGGCAAGGATGAGCAAATTTGTCCCAGCTTCGATTTAGGTCACAGCCCCCCCCTGGTGGGTGTATTTATTTATAGATTATTATTTTAAATAACTAAAGATGCAATATTCTCGGGAAGGGCTTGTTTTTATTGCCTGCGCTCAAAAAGCCCGATTGGGCTGATTATCCCTGGGGGGGGGGGGTTATTTTGGGGTAGAAAGGGGTAGAGTAGGGGTCTCCAACCTTTGCAACTTTAAGTCTGAAGGACTTCAGCTTTGCTGGCTGGAGAATTCTGGGAGCTGAAGTCCTTCAGACTTAAAGTTGCAAAGGTTGGAGACCCCTGGGGTAGAGGATTTGGCTACCCTGTGCTCCATGCTTTGTAGAAACCCCAAATTGAAATGTAAAAAGGCCCATCAGCCACCCCGCTGCCTTCCCTAGTTAAACGCACAACTTTTTGTGTTTGTTGTCGTTTTTCCTTTCCCACTTCTTCTAAATCTCTCGTCGTACAAAGTCCCATGTCAAAGAGAAAGAGAGAGAGAGAGAGAGAGAGAGAGAGAGAGAGAGACCAGTGCACGGTGCCTCTATCAAGGTAACATTTTATTAACTGAACACTTTTAATCAAATCGACATCAAAATCCAGACACGAAACACTTGCGACCGGAGGGAGGGCGGAGGGAAGAAAGTGCAAAGTCTCGAGTCCGCATCCATAGAGCAATGGTCGCCTCTTGGGTAGAAAGCACGGGGGGGGGGGGGGGGGGGGAATGGAAGGACGCCAGGGAGCTTCTCGGAGCTGAAGAGCAGGAAAGGGGTGGGTGGGATGGGCGCTTCGGACCACCCAAACAATCCCCTGAATAAGACCAAGGAAGCGGGAGCCCCTCCAATGACAGGATCCGTCGGGTGAGGAAGGCAACTTCAGGGCAACCTACTCCCCGAGCTCAAATAAATGAAGATGGATTCACACTTGTTCAACGGAGAGGGTGTGTGTGTGTGTGTGTGTGTGTGTGTGTCTACTCTGGGCCATTTCTGCTCTTGCGTGCAAATGTTGCGTCCACATGTTTGTGGACATGTCATCTCCTCCGCTCTTAAGTTGTGCAAAGTTGCACACACCTCACTCGAGCTACTCAGAAGCGGGATTTGAGGTATGAGGTTCCACCACAGGGGTGGGGATCTTGACCCTGGGCCAGAGGTCAGGTGCCCCATCCACTGGGGGGAGGGAGGAGAAAGCTCCTCCTCCTCCTCCTGAAGAAGCTTTGCATGGCTTTGGCGTCTGGGTGAAGAAGCAAGGGCTCTGGGCATGAGGCCACTTCTCATGAAGGAGTCTGAGCTCCACAAGCTCCCAGTGGAAGCCCATCAAGGAAGAGGCCTACAGAGATGGTTCTCCGTCCTCCAAGGTCCTGGTTGTCCCAACGGTGCTTTTTTCAGGAGGCAACTGGACTTTCTGGTTTTTCTTTCGCTTCTCCTCCAAGGAGCTCCTTGGATCTCAGAGCTGAAGAAGCTTCTTGGAGGAGAAGCGAGACGCCTTCAAAGAAAAACCAGGAAGCCCAGTTGCCTCTTGAAAAAAAGCCCCTTCGGGACGATCAAGGAAGATCCAACTCTTTTACAACGGTCGGCAGAGGACCTCTTGAATGGGGCGTGACGTCTCCTTCTCTGACCAAGAGAAGTCTTCGTTCTCAGAGGCCGAAACCCGGGTTTCAAGGCTGCCTCCACACGGATCTGGTCACCAGGCCTGGAGAAGAGGGACCTCTTTTCCAAGCTCTCAACAAGACTCGATTCTTCAAGGCTAGAGAGCCACCCCGTGGGATCCCTGCCCAAAGATCTACCCAACCGCCAACCTCGGGTGAGAATGGCCACCGTGGCCCCTACCTCAAAGAGGTTCTCCTGTGCGCTATCAAGCAGCAAGGCATGGAAACCTACTCCATGGACAAGCTGCCTCTGGTTGCACCCTTGCCCCAATCCCTCCCAGCTGGGGTGTCGCTCTGAAACACCCCATGCAAAACACACACACACACACACACACACACACACACACACACACACACACACACACGGAGATAGCAAACTGCTTCTTTGTTCAGGGGAGTTCAACCCCTCCCAAGTGTTTGGGAACAGCCTTGGTGTCAAGGCCAAAGACACGGGTTGTGCATAGAGGCTGCACGTTTCCAAAGCCCAATGGTCCCTCACAGCGCTGCAGAAGTGGCCCTCTCCGGCCACCACTAACAGGGAGGAAATGGGCCTTCTGCCCAGTTGCCAAGAGAGCACCAAAAGGATCTGTTTCTCACAAGGAAGAGCCGAGACTTTCGTTCGGAGCCTCTGCCACCGACTTCACGGCAGAGTTGAGAGAAGGAAGACCGTTTGTTTGCTGGACAAGAGGCGTTCTTGCCGCTTAAAGCGAATAGTGTCCCAATTGTTGTATCTCTGTTTTTAAAGGCTGTATCTCCATCCCCTGGAGACCAGCAGGGAAGCATGCAAGAGAATTTTGTGAGCTGCAACAGGGTGTCCAACCGTGGCAACTTCAAGACTCGTGGATGGCCGCAAGTCTTGAAGTTCCCAAGGCTGGACACCCCCCTGAGTTGAAAACATCCCCTTATCAGTGCAAAACAAAAAGGAAAGAAAATGTATCGCAAAACAATTTCAAAACTTAAAAAAAACAACAGTCAATTCTCATTGTACGAACGCATAAAATGGAAGAGGCGTTTTAAGTCTTACAAATAATGATTATCCTTCTCTTTAAAGTTTTTGAAGCAAGGAATCAGCGACTCCCAAATGACAGGCTGGCGAAAGGCCAAACTCAAAGGCATCCCCGCTGCTCTTCTAAGTTTCCAGGTTGGCCAAAACGAGGGAGGAAAAAAATATTTTCCCAACATTAACTGACTGATTTTGAGAAACAAGGCGCTGCAAACCAATATATTACGCTGTTCTGTGGGGCTCTTCCTTAGGAGCATCAACCACATACTCTTCCTCGCCCACAAAAGGGTATTATTATCACCCAGTCTATTCCGGTGTGCTTCAATTATTCGAGATTCCTTATCTCAATTATGTGAACTGGGAAATTTTGATGGTTTTTTTCTTTCTATTTGCGATTCCTTAAATAAGTTCTCCATTATATGAATCCTTAAATAAGTTCTCCATTATATGAACTTGGGAATTTTAATCTTCTTCTGTCCCAAGGAGACATTTCTAAAGACCGCATGCCAACTAACAAGAAACAATTTTGTTCTTTTGTGTTTGTTTGTTCCAAAGCAAGGTTTGTTCTTTGCCAAAATTAGAACCAAGTGCGGGGGGGGGGGGGGGGGGTGTCTCAAAGTATTGTGTTCTCCTTCCTCTTGTTTTCTGATGGCATTTTAAATCAGGCTATAAGATCTCAAGCAAGCGTATTTTATCCACAGTTTCCAGGAAAGGTTTCCACCACATAAATTAGTCTTTCTTCACTAGAATAGGAGCACTTGCAAATATACAGAAAACAAAAAGAAAAACAATAGTGTATCTTTAAAAAACAAGAACAAAACAGCATTTCTTATCGGTCACTCAAAAGTATAGAAAACCTGGAAGTACTTAAAGCTTTAAATAAAAGCGAAATAAATAAATAAATATTGCATGTAAATTGAAGACAAAATATATCAAGAATAGCTATTGCACAGCTTCAAACTTTGGAAACGCCTGTAAAGCCCATGGAGGGAACGACCTAGAGCAGTGATGGCTAACCTTTTTTGGCTCGTGTGCCAAAAGCGGGGGGGAGGAGGGAACGCAGGGGGGGCGTGCCACACCCATAATGCTATGTGCGTGACCCCCTGCTTTTGGCGTGCTTTTTTCGCCCTCCCCAGGCACCCGAGTCTTTCTAGGAGCCTGGGGAGGGTGAAAACAGCCTCCCCTCCCCACCTCCAGAGGCTTCAGGAGCTTCCCTGAAGCCTCCAGAGGGCGAAAAAAGGCCTCAAAAGAAGGCCTAAATCAGCTGGCCAGCGCACAGATGCGCACTAGTGCTGACAGAGCAATGCCTCGCGTGCCCTAATGGTTCCGCGTGCCACCTGTGGCACCCGTCCCATAGGTTCGCCATCACTGACCTAGAGTTAACACTTCCCATATTTCAAAGAATAAATAATTTATCGCAGGAAGGCAATAAATCTGGCTCTAAGGTTGCATCAATGGAGGCTTAAATCTACAGATAGTTCCTCAAAATCCCAGCCATGTGCTTTCCATGTGCAAAACGCTTTGCTTCGTTCCTGTGACTGCATGCATTTTCATACAGTTACACAACAGCCCGTCCGGGGCGTCCTTTAGACCCAATTTTTCCATTTTCCTAAAATTAAATAAATCATAATTCTTGTGATTATCTGCCTGGAAGCTAGAAATGAGTATGGCAATGAATGCTGCAGAATCCATGTACAGATTCATTCTACCATGTAGCCCTGGCTGCTGCATCGGATGTCTGTGCTTCCAATTTGACCTTACACCAAAGCTACACCCTCACTTCTCTTCCTCAGTTCTCTTCCAGGAAGAGGACTGGGAACACCCTGCGTGTTGTACTATCAAGAGGCTCTGTAGTTAGTCCTACACCGGACTTCTGCCACCTAGAAGGCCAGAGGTCCATGCAGCTACATGGAGGGAAGCAGCTGTAGGGTCAGTGATCCATGCCAAAGATTCTGCCCTGCAGTGAGCCCAACTCTTTCCACTTGATCTCCTCCTGCTTTCCATGGATGTCCCGGGCTACAGCTTAGCATAGTGGATGGGAAAATGCACCAAACAGGGAATATTCTATAATTTACCTAATGCATCTTCTTCATTGGGTATCCTGGAGAGAACCTGGACTTCAATTTACAGGCCTCCTAGCCAACGTGGCATTTGGAAATTGGGCAGAGGCTGGCCAGTACACAACTGGATGCAAAATTTTCCACCCTACTGCATTTTCCTGGGGTATCTTAGTCAAGCCAAAATATTCCAAGGAGAATCCCTTTCCTTGAAAAACGTTAACTTCTGAGCATCAAGATTGTCTCACAACTGTGATTCTCAACCTTGGCTGCTGGAAGACGGGGGGGACTTCAACGCCCAGGATTCCCCAGCCAGCACAGCTCCTGAGAGTTGAGGTCCTCCCGTCTTCAAGCAGCCAAGGCTGAGAAACACGGGTCTACCATGTTTACCATCTGAAGTTCAACCTTGCAAGCCAGCACTTGTTAATATAAATACTTGGAGAGAGATGTAATAAATAGGAGGTTTATCATCACAGCATCGATAAACCTCCTTTGTTCTGACAAGCAATTAACAAGCTCTGTTTGCAGGCCTCTTCCAACCTCTACAGTTTAAATAGGACTGATTATGTTTGCAAATTCAGGGAGCCTCTCATGGGAAAATGTTTCTTTTTCATAAGCAGGGTGTTCAGAGATGAATCGGACACAGCCCCTATCGGCTGTTCTAAAATAGCTGACACTCTATTCACCTGAGCCTAGCTCAACAACATGTAGAAAAAACACAGAATAGATCAAAACCTCAGATGATTCAGCCCGTCTTGACTGGTTAACGGCTCAGTTGATGTCAAGAAGCAAAATAACCCAGCAACACAATCTAAAGGAGACTGGAAAACAGCTGGAATCCCTAGGACTACTGAATACCACAGCATGAGCTAGAAAACAAACAAAGAAAAACCCTTGGAAAAATTAAGACTTGATAACACAGTAAAGATAATACCAATATTCTAGCTAACGATGTAGAAGCAGAACCTTTTTTTTTTCAGACTTCACACAATTAATTCTTTTGCAATCTAGCCGTTTCCCAGCTCCGGAAGGATCTTTGCAGAGCACAGAATTTTAAGAGAGCTGATCTATGCTGTGGGGAGGGGAAGGAGAGGAAGAACAGCAGGAGTTGATGCCAGAGACCCTCCCCACAGGTCCTGACTCTCTTTGAGGGCCTCTCTGGCCAGCTTCAAAGCAGTTTACTACTTGGTACACTGAGCTGACAAAATGTTACTGCTTTGGGACGCTGGCTAAGGGACACTGACACCCCACGCAGGAAACACTCACAGACACCTATGAAATGAATGCAAGGAGAGGAGGCTTTCCTCTTGGCTCCTGAACTCCGCAGGACACAGTGCAAGGAATAACGTCGACGACAGCCAAGGCCGGAGGGGAGGGGAGGGGGGATGGTGGCTGCTACACACAGCGCCAGGTGAGTTGGTTCTTGCTGGGCTCCAGGAAGTGCTCCACCAGGGCTCCGATGAGCTTCGTGAGGTCCTCTTCCAACGTGGTGACATCGCTAAAGAGCAAAGAAGACAAAGTTGGAAAGCCATCCCCATCAAAATCAAAATAGAAAGAGTGCAGAGGAAAGCAACAAAGAGGATGAGGGGACTGGAGGCTGAAACATATGAAGAACGGTTGCAGGAACTGGGTAGGTCTAGTTTAATGAGAAGAAGGACCAGGGGAGACATGATAGCAGCCTTCCAATATCTCAGGGGTTGCCCCAAAGAAGAGGGAGTCAAGCTATTCTCCAAGGCACCTGAGGGCAGAACAAGAAGCAATGGGTGGAAACTAATCAATGAGAGAAGCAACCTAGAACTGAGGAGGAATTTCCTGACAGTGAGAACAATGAATCAGTGGAACAGAAGTTGCCTCCAGAAGTGGTGAATGCCCCAACACTGGAAGTCTTTAAGAAGATGCTGGATAACCATTTGTCTGAAGTGGTGTAGGGTTGGACTAGAAGACCTCCAAAGGTCCCTTCCAACTCTGTTATTCTATTTTAAAATCGGAAGGTTCGTTCTAAAACCTCAAACCCGCAGGCAACCCACACGCTGCTCCTCACCCCCAAAGTCTTGGATGTCAAGTTAGGGGAGAGAGGGCTGCCAGCTGGGCAACGGATAAAAGAGTACAGGATATTCTCCTCAATAGAAGACAATGCTTGTAGCTCAGGGTTGAACTGTGGGGTGCTTGGTGATCTCTGAGCCTGGCTGTTTTATTGCCCAACTAGATAACCTCACTGGTGCTAGAAGGAAGTGGAGTTTGGTTGGGGGGGGGGGGGGGCTTGGGGAGGAGACCAGCTCCAGTTGCCAACCGGTTTCCTCCATAACCTTGTTGTTGGGATACTGGGAAGCGCAGAAGGGAAAGGCAAGATATGCTGCCCTAGGCACCCAAAGAGGAACTCCTTCCAAAAACAAAAATAACGGTTATCGCCCTACAACAGTGATGGCGAAGCTTTTCAGCACTGAATGCCCAAACTGGAATGCGTGTGTGTGCATGTGTGTGCGCTGGAGCGCCAAAAACCCAAACACCAGCTGGCCGGTGCACACTTGCCAGTTTTTTGGCCAATTTCTTTGCCATTTTCAGGATGTTTGCAGGCCATTTTTCAAACTGTTTTTGGCCCAAAAAACAGTCCAAAAACAGCCTGAAAAGGGCCAACAAACGGCATAGTTTTGGGTCATTTTCAGAGCCAAAAACAGCTCAAAAAACAGCCTCAACACTGGTCAGAAAATGGCCTGGAAAACAGCCTGTTTTTTGGGTGGTTTTTGGCCATTTTCAGGCCGCGAAGAGCACATGGCGACAGTGCCCGTGCCCACAGAGATAGAAATGCATGCCACCTCTGGCACGAGTGCCATAGGTTTGCCACCACTGCCCTACAAGGAAGTCTAGACCAAGAAACCATAGAGGTCAGGACTTGTTTTACGGTGAAGCTATAGGAACAGCATGTTGCACGTCTGAGTGGGCTTCCTCCCCCTCCCTCGCTTTACTTTTATGTGAACCAGGGAAGGGCCTGTCTTAGTCACCTTACTTTCCCAGCCAAGGATCAAGCCCCGTTTATCTGACCGTTGCTTTGGGGGTGGGACTTCCTCCTGTCCTTCAAGGCCACTTCCCCTGTCCTCGACCCACCCACCCCCCTCCAACTTGGCTTAAAGCCTTCCAGGAATCAAGCTTGGTTTACAGCCGGAGTGGTCCAAAGTTGGGAACTTTTAAGACTCGTGGACTTCCAACTCCCAGAATTCCCCAGCCAGCCATGCTGGCTGGGGAATTCTGGGAGTTGGAAGTCCACGAATCTTAAAAGTTCCCAACTTTGGGCACCGCTGGTTTACAGGAAAGAGTTTCCCCACCTCTGGCCTGCCGGCGCACACATCTCAGCATAGTATTTGATCTTTGGTTCGGTTCCACTGGTCCGGAGAGTGGCCACACAGCCATTCTGAAAGGTGAAGGTGATCATCTGGCTGTTTTTGCTCACGGGCAGCACCTGGCGCAACAGGAAAAGCACCAGAAATCACAACCCCTCTCTAAAAAAAGTATTGATCCTATCTTGGTCTGTGCAGAGTCTGAACTGGATGGGTTTTTGGGGGGGAGGGACATTTTTATTCATTTGTATCCAGCCTTTATTGGGTTTTTTTTTACAAATAATTCAAGCTGGTGAATTATGGTGTGTGGCCATCACACCTTCCTCCTCCTATGTTTTGATTTAAGGAAATTGATACCAGTTTCTGTGGAAACAGAATACACCTGGAATTTTGGGGTTTTCCAAAGCAATCTGGGATTTACAAATGTAATTTTTGCAGCAGGACGATACGTGGCCTTTGAGTTTCAAAGCGGGATATAAGCTTAGGCACATATTCCTCTGATATGCAGTGCAGGGGACTTCGACTTATGAACACCATGGGGTCAATTCCCGCTGCTAAGCAAGGCAGCTGTTAAGTGAGTGACACCCAATTTTACAACCTTTTTTGCCACCACTGGTAAGCAAATCACTGCCTTTGTTAAGTGGGTCATGCAGTCATTAAGCAAATGCAGCGTCTCCTATTGATTTTGCTTGTCGGAAGCCGGATGGGAAGGTCGCAAAGGGTGAATCCAGGAGGCTATGGCAGTTACAAACACATGCAGGCTGACAAGCACCCTAATTTTAATCATGTGATGCTGCAATGGCCGTAAGTGCGAGGACTAAACTGAAGTCCTTTTTTTCAGAGCTGCCGTATCTTCAAAGGGTCGTTAAGGGGAAGGCTACCTATATACATTGAATGGAACAGAAATCATTTCTTCAGAGCATCGGTAAAAACGAAACGAAGTTGCAAAAGAGCTTGTTTCAAAAGAAGAAGCGAAACCTTCCAGAAAAGAGCCAAAACTACAGAGCTTCAATCACTCTGAACCAAGAGATGCAAACAACTTACAGATTTTTTCTTCAGCTGGCTGCTGTCATAGCCGGTGGTGACGTCCCGGACATGAAGAATACCGTAAGTCCCACAAGAGGTCGGATAAGAATCTGGCATATCAAAGTTTCGGAGCCGTTCAAATATCCTTTTGATGGTAGGGGGATCGTAACACAGGAAGTAGGAGGTTCTTGAAATGTGGTAGCCATACCTGTGAGACGACACGGCAGACTTGGCTAAAAGAAAACATTTTGGCTCTACCCTGCATGGAGATCCTCAGTCACCCAGGTCGTGGCTGTCCCAAAAATGCTCCCCCTCCCCTCCCCAAAAAGGACATTCTTCAGGTTTTTTTTTCCTTTGAAAACATTTCGCTTGCTTTGAAAGTCCAGCTGCCCTTTGGAAGAAAGGACCTTTGGGACTTTGGATCTATTCCAAGCTGGGTCTATTCTGAGCCAGGACAGCCAGGGGGCCAGAGAGGCACCCCCTCTAGGCAGAATCTCTGTGGCAGCTGCCGAAGAACAGCAGCGGGCCTGTCTGAACATCTGTTTCAGCCGTGGAATTTAAAAAAAGGTTACCTCTGCTGCCTTTTGGACTTCCTGAATGCAGGGCAGCCAAGGACTTACGTTTGATAGATCTCCGTTAGCTGATGGGCCAGGGTTTGGCCCTTGGTGTCCAGCCAGGCAGCCATTTCTGCTATGACCACGGCAGCGCTGACGCCATCTTTGTCCAGCACGGACGTGCCGCACATGAAGCCTGAGAACCAAACATATGCTCTTCAAAGGATAGCCGTTTGTAGATAATAGCAGCACTTAAGCTTGAAAAATCAAACCCTGTAAATGAGCAGTGGCTTTAAAAAAAAAGAGAGAGAGGGGAATAGCAGAATCCTGGGATCATTTCCCTGGTTTTTATCTTTACTGGTTTTTATCAGCCGTCCCAACTTGGTCAGCTAGAAAAGGAAAGACTCTCGGCCCCACAGTTAGCCAAAAGTATACTAAGTTGGTTACAGAGGAAGCAAAGCTGGATTAGAGGTTCTCGCACCCAAAGTATAGGGCTAACTTTTCCCTCGCTCTCATCCACCCTCCACTCCCCACCCCGTTTATCAACCTAACAAATTGTTTGGGTGACATCCCGTTTTTGCAGGCTGGATGGTTCTGCGTTCTTTCATGATGATAGCAACAGCCCTTAGACTTATATACCGCTTTCCAATGCTTTCCAGCCTTTTCTAAGGGGTTTACAGCAGGGTCTCCAACCTTTGCAACTTTAAGTCTGAAGGACTTCAGCTCCCAGACTTAAAGTTGCAAAGGTTGGAGACCCCTGGTTTACAGAGTCAGCCTCTTGCCTCCAACAATCCTCATTTTACCCACCTTGGAAGGATGGAAGGTTGAGTCAACCTGGAGCCTGGTGAGATTAGAACTGGCAATGTGCAGGCAGCAGGCAGGAGGAGCCTGCAGGACTGCACTCTAACCATTGTGGCACCACGGCTCACGAAATGAAATGATGATTTCATTTCCTCATGCTGACCCTCTCCTTATCTCACCCTAACCCCCCACCCCCACCGCAAAGGCATAGCAGGATGGCAGTCCTGGCAGATTTAACTGATAAGTGCAGAGTAGTTTGCCGAGATGGGTGACTATGGAAACTGAATGAGTGAATAAATAAATAAATTATAACCCTGCATTTCCATGCTTTCTGGCTGAGATGTCAGTCATCCCGAACCAGGAATGAAATGAAGAGAGACGGACTTTTCCAATAATTCGGCCAAGATGGAATAATTTTTAGATGAAACACATCTGTAGGTGTCACTTAGCATTCACAAGAACGTATTTATTGACTACATAAATGAAAGGTTCTAGCTTGGGATTTAAAAACACCAGGAGAAATTCCTTTTTAAGTTATTTCCTCTGGATGAGGAAGACGCCACATCCAGGCCAAGGCTTCCCATGCTTACCGATGGATTCTTCGAAGGCGAAAAGGACCTCTTTGCCGCTGCCCACCAGATCCTTCACCCTGCTGCCGATCCATTTGAAGCCAGGGAGGGTCTCCTGAAAAATGAGACAAGGAGGTGCCTCCTTTCAGAAGAGCGGCTCACGCTCAGCTGCGAGCAGATTTCACCGAGGGATTCGGTCCACCAGACCTTGCCCAAAACTTCTGTTGCAAAAGCAAGGCGGTTGTTAAGTGAACTTTGCCCCATTTTGTGAGCTTTCTTTGCTGCAGTTGTTAAATGAATCTCTGCTGTGGTTAAGCTAGTCACACGGTTGTTAAGTGAATGTGGATTCCCCATGGACTTTGCTTCCCAAAAGGAGGATCACATGACCCCAGGTCATGGCAACAGTCGTAAACATGTGTTGCCAAGCGTCTGACTTTTGATCATGTGACCATGGGGATGCTGTAAGTGTAAAAAACGGTCATTAGTCACTTTTTTCCAGCGTCATAACTTTGAACGGTCACAACATGAACTGTTATAAGTCCAGGACTACCTGAATTTATCAAATTTATAGGCAACCTTAAACTCTGGACATGTATATTTACTTGAGAGAGTAAATCCCACTGAGTTGAGCCAGGCCTCCTCCCTCCAAATCAACAGAGTTGGTCTTCAACTTACAACCACAATAGAGTCTACAATTTGTTGTTAAGCGAGGCAGCTGTTTTAAACAGCTCCCTCTTTTACCATCTTTCTTGCCACCGTTGTTAAGTGAATCAGTGCAGTTGTTAACTTAGTAACAGTTGTTAAGTCAATCTGGCTTTCCCAGACTTCATTTGTCAGAAGGTCGCAAAAGGAAACAGCAACTGTCATAAATATGACCCAGTTGCCAACCCTCTGATCACGTGACCATGGGTGAAAAACAGTCAGACATTATTTTCAGCGCCGCTGTGACTCTGAACAGTCGTTAAGCAAACGGTTGTAAGTTGAGGACTACCTATCTGCATACAAAACTGAACTTGTGATGGAAACCTCTGGGGCTCGAGGGCCACAATCCATGGCAGCTGATCTTTTGAGGACACTTGCTCATAGCATCTGTGGCCAGTGGCTGCTCACAGGCAGACATTCTCCAGGCACAGAAATAAAATGAGGAACCAGCGTGGGAGGAAACCTGTGTTGGTAAGGATGGCCAGCGACCAGGACTGAGTGACCCTCCTCCTCAACACATCTCAAGACTTCTCCTGCTTCACCTGGAGAAAAGAGGAGGCCTTCGGAAGGCCACTCACTTCAAAATTAAACCCTTCCTTGAGAGCGATGGCCCGCAGAATTTTGGAGGAGACGGTGGTGGCCAACATGTAAACGTTCTTCACGTCGGCCTCCTTGGGACAATTTTCCTTCCAACAAGTGAACATCCACCAGCCAAACAAGGCGGCCAGCTCATTGCCCGTGAAGACTTTCCAGCGGCCACTGAGGGGGAAAAAATGAGACAAGATTAAAGGCTTAATCAGGTTACTTGTAGTCCCCAACTTAAGACCAGAATTTGTACCTGAATTTCCATTGTTAAGGTGGTTAAGTGAGCTGCGCCCGATTTATGACTTTTTCTGCCACGATGGTTAAGGGAATCACTTCAGGCATTAAGTGACTCACACGGTCGTTAAGCAAATTCAGCTTTCATTCAGTTTGCCTACTGCACACGGCAAGCATGTGACCCCAGTTGTCAAGTGCCGAATTTTGATCACATGACCATGGGTGGTAGTTGTAAATCATTTTTTTTTCAGTGCCACTGTCATTGTGAATATATGGTTGTGTGCTGAGGGCCACGTGTTCTAAATTAAGCCATTTTTCTGGAACTACAGATGGCAATTTCTCAAGCGAGCTCTTCATAACATGTCACGAAACAACAAACAGGGTTAAAGTTAACCAGGCTTAGCATGTTATGCACCAAACACTATTCGATCTAGTTTAAGAAACTGTATGAACCCAGCTATTCTGGGACAAATGTTAAGAAGTTACTTTATAGCAAAGGTGAGGAGGGCTCTTGACACTTGTCTAATACACAACAAAGGGCAACTAACAATTCTTAAAGGATCACTAAGAATTTGGAGAGCTTAATGAAAACAAGCAGTCTTGTATTAAAGGTAGAAATGGGTCCAAAACGTGTTCACAGCAAATTCCGGCATGTTAGTATTGGAAATGAGATTAAGAATAGTCAGAACAAGGTGTACCGTATTCAACAAAGAATGTGTAAGTGCAGAAATAAAAGATAACGAACAAAGAAATATTTGAAAAATAAAGACCTGGAACAATAGTTCTACTGAGTCCACCTGCACTGAGCCATAAAGCATGTCTGGTTTTGTTCCTTAGGCAGCCACTGTGATTTTTATCTTCAGTATTATATGTAAACAAGCATTATGGGATATACTGTACAGCTTGTTTGATAAGGCTAATTAGCCTGCCGTACTGACAATCATATTGCCAATCCAAATTTATTTGAATATTTATAATAAAATAATTAGATTATGAAACAATACAATACAATACAATACAATACAATACAATAGCAGAGTTGGAAGGGACCTTGTAGGTCTTCTAGTCCAACCCCCTGCATGGGCAGGAACCTTATACCATTTCAG
The DNA here is from genome assembly GCA_039707465.1 of Rhabdophis nuchalis. Classification (NCBI taxonomy): domain Eukaryota; kingdom Metazoa; phylum Chordata; class Lepidosauria; order Squamata; family Natricidae; genus Rhabdophis; species Rhabdophis nuchalis. The sequence goes on from CM077649.1 coordinate 66,382,426, forward strand.
ACAAATGGCTGTCTAACATCTTTTTAAAGACTTCCAGGGTTGGGGCATTCACAACTGCTGGAGGCAAGCTGTTCCAGAGGTTAATTGTTCTTACTGTTAGGAAATTTCTCCTTAGTTCTAAGTTGCTTCTCTCCTTGGTTAGTTTCCACCCATTGCTCCTTGTCCTGCCCCCAGGTGCCTTGGAGAAAAGTTTGACTCCCTCTTCTTTGTGGCACCCTCTGAGATATCGGAACACTGCTATCATGTCTCCCCTGGTCCTTCTCTTCATCAAACTAGACATACCCAGCTCCTGCAGCCGTTCTTCATATGTCTTAGTCTCCAGTCCTCTAATCATCTTGGTTGCTCTTCTCTGCACTCTTTCCAGAGTCTCCACGTCTTTTCTACATCGTGGCGACCAAAACTGTATGCAGTATTCCAAGTGTGGCCTTACCAAGGCACTATACAGTGGCATTAACACTTCACGCGATCTAGATTCTATCCCTCTGTTGATGCAGCCTAGAACTGTGTTGGCTTTTTTGGCAGCTGCTGCACACGGCTGGCTCATATTTAGATGGTTGTCCACTAGGATTCCGAGATCCCTCTCACAGTTGCTACTATCGAGCAAGGTACCACCTATACTGTACTTGTGCATTTGGTTTTTCTTGCCTATATGTAGGACCTTACTTTTTTCACAATTGAATTTCATTTTATTAGACAGTGCCCAATGTTCAAGTTTGTCTAGATCCTTCTGTATCTTAAGCCTATCTTCTGGAGTGTTGGCTATTCCTGCCAGCTTGGTGTCGTCTGCGAATTTGATGAGTTCCCCATTTATCCCCTCATCCAAATCGTTGATGAAGATGTTAAAGAGTACTGGGCCTAAAACAGAGCCTTGGGGGACTCCACTGCATACTTCCTTCCATGTAGATGCAGTTCCATTGAGGACTACACGTTGAGTGCGGTTGGTCAGCCAGTTGCGAATCCATTTGCTGGTGCTGCTGTCTAACCCACAATTTTCTACTTTATCTAATAGTAGGTTATGGTCTACTTTATCAAATGCCTTACTGAAGTCCAGGTAAATTATATCAACAGCGTTCCTCTGGTCCACTGATTTTGTTACTTTGTCAAAGAATGCAATTAGATTCGTCTGGCATGATCTGTTTTTGACAAACCCATGTTGGCTTTTGGCTATTACTTTGTTTGCTTCTAGGTGTTCACTTATTTGTTGTTTAATTATCTTTTCCAGAATCTTTCCTGGTATGAGGTCAGGCTGATGGGTCTATAGTTTCCTGGATCTGTTTTTTTTCCTTTTTTGAAGATGGGAACCACATCTGCTCTTTTCCAGTCTTCTGGCAGTTCCCCGGTGCTCCAGGATCTCTGAAAGATATAGTTCAGTGGTTCTGAGATCTCGTCTGCCAGTTCCTTCAGAACCCTGGGGTGTAATCCATCCGGTCCTGGTGATTTGAACTCGTCCAGGGCAGACAGGTGCTCACTTACCATTTTCTTCCCTATTTCAACTTGTGTTTCTAATCTGATATTTGTGGTGCTGTTTTTGATTGGTTGGACTGTTTTATCCCTTTGTGTAAAGACAGATGCAAAAAAAGAGTTAAATAGTTCTGCTTTCTCCCTGTTGCTTATCATCTTCTTGCCATTTTCTCCCAGCAGTGGACCAATTGTTTCCTTAACTTTTTTCTTATTTTTAACATGTTGGAAGAAGCTTTTTTTGTTATTTTTTACTTTTTTGGCAAGCCTTTCTTCATTGTGAGCCTTAGCTTTCCTCACTTCGTCTTTACAGGCTCGGGCTATTTGCTGATATTTTGCCTTGGTTATGTCCCCCTTTTTCCACTTTTTATATTTATCCTTTTTGTCTTTCAATTTGTCAGAGAGTTCTTTATGCAGCCATGCTGGTTTCTTTTGGGAACTGTTATTTTTCTTCTTCATTGGTATTGCGCTGGTCTGGGCTTTTATAATCTCATTTTTCAAAATTTCCCAAGCTTCTTGAGTTGTTTTCCCCTTGAGGATTCTCATCCATGGAATCCTTCCCAAGCTCTCTCTGAGTTTATTGAAATTAGCTCTCTTGAAGTCTATGACTCTAGTTTGACTTTGTTCAACTACTTTTGTTTGCATAATGTTGAATTCCAGTATTTCATGATCGCTTGCCCCCAAAGTTCCTGTAGCTTCTACACCTTCTATCATTTCCTCTCTGTTAGTGAGAAACAGTTATTAAAGTTTTAATTTCTATTCTCTAAAGGCCCCGAAGGCAGGACAAGAGGTAGCAGGTGAAAACTTATCAAAGAGAAAAGCAATCTAGAACAAAGCAGAAATTTTCTGACAGTGGGAATAACTAATCAGTGGAACAACTTTCCCCCAGAAGTTATGAATGCTCCAACACTGAAGGTTTTAAAGAAAAGACTAGACAGCTATTTGACTGAAGTGGTACAGGGTCTCCTACTTGAGTAAGGGGTTGGACTAGAAGACCTCCAAGGGCCCTTCTGTTATCAGTCAGATACCGGGGAATAAACATTGGAAAAGTGAGCCCTGGTGGTGCAGTGGTTGGAATGAAGTATTGCAAGAAAACTCTGCCCACAGCCAGGAGTTCGATCCTGACTAGCTCAAGGCTGACTCAGTCTTCCATCCTTCCAAGGTTGGTAAAACGAGGACCCAGATTTTTGGGGACAAGATGCAAATAAGGCTCACACTGTAAACCATCCAGAGAGTGCTGTGAAGCACTATGGGGTGGTATATAAGACTAAATACTATTGCTGTAACTACATAATCTGTATATAATTTGGTGTACAAACATCTAAAAATCTTTGCACACTGGGGTCTAAATAGCAATGTTGAGTTCACAGTTCTTTCCTCTGGGATAGGGGCTTTTATGACTCATGGACTTCAACTCCCAGAATTCCTAAGCCAGCCATGCTCAGAATTCCATGCTGGCTCAGGAATTCTGGAAGTTGAAGTCCACAAGTCATAAAGGGGTCACGGTACCCCCCCCCCTCGCCGCCTTGGGTCCTTTTGGAGAAGGGCGGGATACAAATTGAATAAAATCTTAAAAAAAAAAAATCTCTAGGAAATCACACAGAATTCGCCCCATCAAACTGGAAATAAGGAAACTCAAATTCCTAGGATTAGCGTCAGTTAAAGGATTTTAAAGCTTGTGACAGTATTTTTGACAATGAACGTTTTAAGAGTTGGATAAAGATATTTGGGGGCAGGCAGCTTTTGAAATTCTCCAAATCTATATGCAGAGTCAGAACTGGGGGTGGAAAAATCGTAAAATTTACACTGGTTCTTTTTCTTAAAATCTGAAGTCTTTTAACACAGGATGCGTGTGGAAAATACGGCACTCCACCTATTAAAATTGCTAAATGTTCTTAGTACAGGCAGTCCTTGACTTATGACAACAATTGAGCCCCAAATTTATGCTGCTACGCGACAGTTGTTAAGTGAGTTTTGCCCCATTTTATGACCTTTCTTGCCATAGTTGTTAAGTGGATCACGTGGCCATTAAGCAAATCTGGCTCCCCCATTGACTTTGCTGGTCCGAAGCTCAAGAAAGGTGGTCACATGACTCTGGGACACAGCGACCGTCATGAATATGAGCCATTTTCCAAGCATCTTAAGTGTGAAAATGGACGTAAGTCACTTTTTTGTGATGCTGTAACTTAAAACAGTCACTAAACAAATGGTTGAGGTCGAAGTTTAAATGGTTGTCCACTAGGACTCCAAGATCCCTTTCACAGTTGCTACTATTGAGCAGGGTACCACCTATACTGTACCTGTGCATTTTGATTTAGGCAAGAAAAACAAAATGTACAGGTACAGTATAGGTGGTACCCGGCTCAATAGTAGCAACTGTGAGAGGGATCTTGGAGTCCTAGTGGACAACCATTGAAATAGGAGCCAGCCGTGGGCAGCAGCTGCCAAAAAAACCAACACAGTTCTAGGCTGCATAAACAGAGGGATAGAATCTAGATCATGTAAAGGGTTAATGCCACTTTATAAGGCCTTGGTAATAAGGACACACTTGGAGTATTTGCATCCAGTTTTGGTCGCCACGATGTAGAAAAGATGTGGAGACTCTGGAAAGAGTGCAGAGAAGAGCAACCAAGAGGATGAGGGGACTGGAGACTAAAACATATGAAGAACGGTTGCAGGAACTGGGAATGTCTAGTTTAATGAAAAGAAGGTCCAGGGGTGACATGATAGCAGTGTTCCGATATCTCAGGGGCTGCCACAAAGAAGAGGGAGCCAAACTATTCTCCAAGGCACCTGAGGGCAGAACAAGAAGCAATGGGTGGAAACTAATCAAGGAGAGAAACAGAATTGCGGAGAAATTTCCTGACAGTGAGAACAATTAATCAGTGGGACAGAAGTTGCCTCCAGAAGTTGTGAATGCCCCAACACTGGAAGTCTTGAAGAAGAGGTTGAACAGCCATTTGTCTGAAACAGTATAGGGTTTCCTGCCTAGGCAAGGGTTTGGACTAGAAGACCTCCAAGGTCCCTTCCAACTCTGCTATTATATAAAGATTGTATAAAGAAGTGAAGGACTACCTGTATTTGATTGATTAATTGATTAATTGATTGATTAATTAATTATAACATTTATTTGTCACTATAAAATGACAAATGGATAGTGAGAGGGGCAACATAGAAATTAAATAAATGTTACTTTCACACAGGCTCACGGAGAGCAGCCCAGCCAGCTTCTCCTGGGTGTGTGTGTGTGTGTGTGTGTGTGTGTGTGTGTGTGTGTGTGTTGACGGCCTTGGCTCAGAAGAGGGAATTATGGCAAGGCCAAGCCACAGGAACCTTCAGCTACTCACTTTCCCTGTCGTTCGGCCACCGCTAGCCTGTCCGCATCAGGATCCGTAGCCACGACCACTCGCGCTCCCTCTTTCTCCGCCAGCCGCAAAGACAGTTCCTGGGAAAACATTCGTGGTCAACGTTCAAAAGAGCCGATCCCAGAGGATTGATCCCAGCGGATCGACTTGGGAAAAGACAGCCTCTCCCTTCAGCCCCACAGAGGCTAAAACCTACCAAGACCGATTCTCCTTCTTCGGGATTGGGACATTTGACCGTGGAAAAATCCGGATCTGGGTCTTTTTGTTCGGGGACAGGAATGGGGGGCTGGAAGCCGAAGGCCTGGAAAGCCAGCTGCACGTAGTCATGGCCCACCCCGTGGAAAGACGTGTGCACGAACTTCAAGGGGGTCTTGGCGTTCAGCTCCCTGGAATGGAAAACAGTAGGAAGAAAGAGGTTAAGAGGGCAGCTGGCGCTTCGAACAAACCTTCACCCTCATCCTGCACCCGAACTGCAGATATTCACCCCTTCTGCAGGCAGCGAGTCCTATCCAGAGGGGAGGATTCGCCTGAAACGGGGCCCATGGCAGAGCAGCGGAGAAGCGAATTTCATCCTGCTTCGGCTGCAGAACTGTTGGCTGCAATTTGAAGGCAGCCATGCGCTCTTCTTCATGGGGGCTACCCTACAGGGAGTCCTCGGCGTACAATCATTCGTTTAGGGACCGTTCGAAGTTACAACGGGACTTATGGCTGTTTTTCACGACTGTTGCAGCATCCCTCTGACCCCATGACAAAAAAGTCAGACTTTTGGCAACTGCTTCATATTTACGAGGGTTGCAGCATCCCAGGGTCGTGTGATCTCCTTTTGTGAGCTTCTGACAAGGTCAATGGAGAAGCCAGATTGACTTAACTACTGTGCCACTAATTTAAGAGCCGCAGCGATTCACTCAACAACTGGGCAAGAAAGGTCGTAAAACGGGGCAAAACTCACTTAATGAAAGTTTTGTTTAGCAACAGAAATGTTGGGCTCAGTTGTGTTTGTAAGTCAAGGACTAGCTGTAGTTTTAAATTCTGTTTTGAATTACACACAGATGTTTCCCCATTATTTTATTGCTTACCACAGTGTTTTTCAACCTTAGCAATTTTAACATGTCTATTCCCAGAATTCCCCAGTCAGGGTTCTGGGAGTTGAAGCCCACACATGGTGGCTTGGAAATTCCGGGAGTTGAGGCCCACCTTTCTTAAAAGTTGCCAAATTTGAAAAACAATGATTTACTCCTGTTACATTCTAAAATGCAATTTTCCAGAGATCAGTCACGCAGAAGATTGTTAGGGGTATAATCCTAGTGTTGGGTAGGCAACATATATAAGCCATGATGACAAATGGTCTTTCTCGCTTTAAATATTTGAATGTAATTAGCAGCTGTAATTAACTCAGCAATAAGAGGAAGCCAGGAGAGCTCTCTCTCTCTCTGCTTGCTCGCTGTGACTGACGGATTGACTGACTAACTGAACAAGGAAGAATCATGGATTGCAACTGGAAGCAATTGTTTGTGAGTTAAGGACTGTGTTTGATCTAATATCTACTATCACTGCCTGTGAAGCAGTAGTTTAGTTTTACATCACAAGTAAAGCTACGTGTTTTTACTAGCAGTGTCTGAGATTCTATCCGTGTGTCTACTAGCAACGTTTCTCTTGCTGCAAATTCCGCTGCACAGCTTTGTCTCCTAAAGGAGATATCTCCAACAAAGATGGTGAGCTCTAGTCCCGCCTTAGGCAAGAAGTGGGCCAATCCCACCTTAGGCACGGAAGCCAGCTGGGTGACTTTCAGCCAGTCTCTCTCTCTCTCTCTCTCTCTCTCTCTCTCTCTCTCTCTCTCTTATCTCTCTCTCTCTCAGCACAACTCACCTCACAGGGTTGTTGTTGTGGGAAAGATTGGAGAAAGGCGTATTGGGTATGTTCGACACTTAAGTTATTCATAAAACTAATCAAGGTGGGTTAAAAATGTCATCGAACCATACAGTGAGCGTGTTGGAAAATGCAATACCAGGCACTTTCTGGTATTCAGTGAGCAGTTTTATTAATTACTTAAAATATTATCTAATCTTGGTATCCACTACTGCAGGTAAACTTCCTTCTTCCTTCTCTGGAAATTACATTTCTGCTCTTCGACATGTGAGGACCCGTGCTGACAGGAGCACCCACGGATAGGGTTGGGTTTCTTACCGGTGGTAGCAGATCTTTTTCAGGTCCTCCATGTAGCTCGCAGACATTTTTTGCAGGGGGTCCCGAATGAGGGGGCTGCAGTCCACCAGGTTTTCGTTCCAGGAGTCGTTCCACGGCTCCACACATTCTTCAATGCATTTCAGGATCTCTTTATCGTGTGGGGACGTGATCTGAGCACCGTTTTCCCAGTAGACCTGCAGTGAGAGTTCGCCAAAGTGAGGAATTCATTTTAACAGTCAAGCGGTGGGCAGAGGTACACAGGTAGCCCTCGACTTACGACATACAACATCTAAACCGATAGCCCTCAACTTACAATTTACAACAACTAACCACAGCTATTCTCGAAAGCAAACCCTGTTCATGTGTAATTTTTGAGGGCTGTGGAAGCCTTGCAACAATGGGGTCTCCAGGTACTCCAGAGGGCATGTGAGAGGGCTATGCACTTGCTGGGAGCACCAAGGGCCCATCTTTCTCCAAACTTTTCACACACTGAGCCCAAAAGGTTCACCATCACTGTCCTAGGGAGGGGGGGGGGACAGTTGCAAACCAATTAGTCAAATCAGGCACCTACAAAGTTTGCTGACCTACCTTGTAGCCGTTGTCTTCTTTACGGTTGTGGGAAGCTGTAATCATCACCCCCGCGACGGCTCTGAGCTCTTGGACCGCATACGGCTGCAAAACAAAATGTATTTATATTTAATATTTCTAAATCGCCATCTCCTCCAGAGATCCTGGATTATATATCTATGAACTGTCCAAAGTCACGTGTGGTTGACCAAAATCACCCAGGCTTAGCCCCTAGAAGGAACATCAAAGTACTCCAAGCCCCTGTAGAACTGCTACAGGGGCAAAAAAATTGGAGCCTTGGAGGCAAGCCATTTGGGGGGTATTTTTTACTTAAAATAAGGAAAATAAAATAAGCCTTTTTAAATGGCAGGTGCATAAAGAGATAACTTAGCACTGCTGTTAGGTTAAACGGCATGTCCAGATGTACAAAAGCGTTCTTTGCCTACACAAAGTGATAAAAATGTTCCACAGGTGGTCAACCGCTGTTCAGTTTTACAAAAGCTGCTCTCCAAATTCTATCACTCTGAGGAAGGCAAGGTTTAAATTGTGTAGGATTGCCAACATCCAGAACTGGATCTGAAAAGGACATCTCACAGATATAACCCAGGAGTAAGAAGTTGCCAGTATAGGTAGTCCTAGGCTTATGACCACAATTGAGCCCAAAATTTCTTTGGCGAAGCAAGGCAGTTGTGAAGTGAGTTTTGCCCCATTTTACAGCAGTTGTTAAATGAATCACTGCAGGTGTTAAGTTAGCAGCATGGTTGTTAAGTGAATCTGGCTTCCCCCATTGACTTTGCTTGTCAGAAGGTCGCAAAAGGAGATCACCTGACCCTGCGACATTGCAACCGTCATAAATGTCAGTCAGTTGCCAAGTGTCTGAAGTTTCATCATGTGACCATGGAATGGGGCAACAGCTGTTAAACTGGGAAACGGTCATAAGTCATTTTTTTTCCGTGTAGCCATAATTACAAGCGGTCACTGTTGTAAGTCAAGGACAACCTTTCAAATGGTCTCTGAAATTGTCTTTGTTTCATCACGCCTACAGGTTGCCGCCAAGACAGGCAACAGGAACTGCGTGTTGAGCCAATAATGTGTAACTCTTGGAATCATAGCTTAGCAGTTGCATTTTCACATTTTGGGAAATCACTTGATTCAAAAAACAGTAATTAATCGTGAAACACAAAGTGGAGAAGAAAATGGAAATGGCAAGATATATCTATTTTTCCACACCAAGCTGTTGGTCAAGGCAGTCCTTGACTTACAACCGGTTGCTTAGCAACTGTTTCAAGTTACGTGTGACACCCCGGGAGCTACTTACAACCCGGTTTCTAAAATTCTAAAAGCTGCCACGCTCCATGCAATTGCATTGTGGGTGCTTGGCAACTAGGCTACCTTTATACAGCTGCTTGCAACACCCCACGGTCACACAACTGTGATTTACAATGTCTTTTGCAGGAAACAAGTGAGTTTGCTTAATGACCGTGGCATTCGTTTAATAATTGTTGTGTTCCATTTAATGACACTTCATTTAATCCTCCAAAAAGGGTTTAAATCAGGCGTGGTCACACGAGGACCCACTTAATGACTGGCACGATATACAAGCAGCATTCTGGGCTCAGTTATGGTTGTAACTCGAGGACTATCACTGCGATTTTAAGGATGGATGAAGAGATGTTATTGCCTGTAGGTTAAGGGGAATCTTCAGGTGCTCACAGGGGGCGCCCAGCACTGACCCTCTTTCATTTCTAGGTATGGTGGTTGAGATGGCCAGCTTGATTCAAACCAAAGTGCCACCAAATTCAAGAGCCTTTCATAGCAGAGGTATAATCCCCTCCATGAAGCTCAGTCAACATTTTAAAAAATAGCCGCTTACCACAAAAGGCGTGGGGACGTATCTTGAGAACAAGTAAACAGGAACTCCCTTTGCAAGCAGGACTGCAGCTGTGAGCCTGGCAAGTCTGTGGAAAACAAGACATTAAAATACTACAGGAAATAAATAGCTTCTCAGAAGAAGACGAAAAATCAGCCATGGGCAAGACTGAAAATATGCTACCATAGGAGAATGTGAGTTCCCATTTTATGCGTGAAAGCAGCTGGGTGACTTCAGTCTAGTTCTAGTTCCACCTTGGGCACGAAAGCCAGCTGGGTGTCTTCAGTCATCGGGAGACCAGGAATTCTAGTCCTACTTTAGGCATGAAGCCACCTACCCTGGGCCAGTCCCTCTTTCTCAGCCCTAGAAAGAAGGCAATGGGGCCAAAACCAATCCTGAAATCTTGCCTAGAATACTGCAGGGACTAATCCAGGTGCTCTCTAGTTTAAAAAAATGAGTTGGAGGCATTAAAAAAGTGCCACCTTTCTCAACAGCACAAATTACTACACAGCGCTGACTAAGGCGCATGTCTTTTCTGGAACCCTAAAGTGCTGAGGGATAGAGCAAGCACAGAAGCACGGGCCTGGTGAACAAATTTCTCTTCCGAATCAAGCTTCATGCCCAAATCGAAATGCTTTCCATATTACAAAATGATTTCAAAAAACACTTTTAGGCCCTGTGCGTCTGTTGGATTCCAGAGGAATTCAATAGGATCAAGAGCAAATTCTGCAGGAGAATGTACGATAACTGTACCTATGGTGAAAGGTATAATATTTATAATTCAATTCTGCTTAAATGTTTTGTCTGCAGCAAAGGTTTTAACTCTAGCTCTACAGCTTCTATTCAATGGCACCAGAAACTATCCAGATTTCTCTGACCCCTTGAGACAGAATGAAGATCTGAATCCAGTCAGATCTACCTAAAGCATTAGGTAAAGGTAAAGGGTCCCCTCGCACATATGTGCTAGTCATTCCAGACTCTGGGGGGGCGGTGCTCATCTCCGTTTCAAAGCTGAAGAGCCAGCACTGTCCGAAGACATCTCCGTGGTCATGTGGCCGGCAGGACTCAATGCCAAAGGCGCACGGAACGCTGTTCCCTTCCCACCAAAGGTGGTTCCTGTTTTTCTACTTGTATTTTTACATGCTTTCAAAGTGCTAGGTTGGCAGAAGCTGGGACGAGTAACAGGAGCTTATTCCGTTACGCAGCGCTTGGGATTCGAACCGCTGAACTGCCAACCTTTCTGATCAACAAGCTCAGCGTCTTAGCTTCTGAGCCACTGTGTCCCTACATGTAAAGCATTAATTAACAATTATTACTGGTGCTTGATTTGCAGGGGAAAAAGGGTGTCCTGGCCCATCCCCCCCCCCCCCCCCCCCATTTGTTCTCCACTTCAAACTATTAATACTGGCCTCTGCGAGAGAAACGGAGGCATTCTTTACTTCTAGACTTTTAAATCTGGACCAAGTCCATACCTGAAGCTGCTGCACATGCTGGTCACCTGGCCTCGCGTGTCATATCCTACCACAAAACCACGTTGCTTGAAGTCGGAAAAACATTGCCCAAGGTATTTGTACATCCCCTGCAGGAAAGGAAAAGAGAGAGGAGGAGAATACAGGACCGTTTGCCTGGGCAGGAAACTTAATAGAAGGTTAGGTTTATTTGAGGTCATGCTCTGTTGCAGGGATGTCAAACTCAAGGCCTGCAGGCCAGATCCGTCCCATGGGGTGCTTAAAACTGGACCATGGGGCCAGCCTGGAAAGAGGAAATAGACTGGACCATGGTGCCTCTGGCAGCCAAAAATGGGACGCTGGGGGCCACACGCAGCCATGCCCTGTTTTTGGCCTGGATGGTCTCCTGAAGCATCTGGCCGCCCAAAACAGGGTGCAAGGGGGTCACGCAGCATTCTCTCTTTTTTTGGCCAGCAAAGTGCTGCAAGAGGTTTTTTTTGCAGGCCAAAAATGGGGCACTGGGGGGGGCTGCGCAAACCCCCTCCCCCACGCCCCGTTTTGGCACGGAAGGGTGCCGCAGGAGGCGTCCATCCTGTCTTCCTCCCCCCACCCCCCAGCCAGCCAGCAGAGATCTGCAATGCTGATCTGGCCCTTGAAGAAATCCAGTTTGACACTCCTGCTCTATTGAGTAGAGACCAGAAGGCATCCCTCTCGGATAGGCCTTACATGTTTACCTGCATAATGGTTAAGCAAGTTATTTTAGAATTCTTTTTTGTTACAAGAAATTCAGTATGATCAATTTTTATACCCTTCTCTGTAGATCAGTGTTTCTCAGCTGTGTCAGCTTTTAAGATATGTTGACTTCAACTCCCAGAATTCCTGGCTGTCCACACATCTTAAAGCCAACAAAGCTGAGAAATATTGCTATAGATGAATCAATACATTAATAAAAAGAGAATATGCAATTCCTCCACCGCTAAGCTTCTTCAGCCGGAATGATGGAAGAATCTGCCCTTGCTCCATTGTGTTGTTTCGTTCTTCAGCCTGAGAGGAAAATTTACCATCTTTCTATGCCAGTTTATCAAGAAGGGAAATTACTTCTGTCGATGTGGGTGTGGGTTTTATTGTTATTTATTTCTCGAAATTATTCAGCCGTCTGTCTCACACAAGTGACTCTGGGCAGCGTACACAATGAAAACATAAAGTGTTTTTCTTTTGAACGATAAGGAGTCATTCTTATTTGCACGGTGTCTGTCATGGCTCAAGGTCTCCTACAATGAGCCCCTGGGATCAGCTACTATCTGAAGCTACCGATCCCTGGATCACTTTGCAAAAAAACCAAAAAGAACTACTCTGGGTCGGTCGCTTTCACCAAGTGCTAATAAGTTTGGAGATAACTGCTAAGGTAAACTTCAACAATGGACAATATTTGCTGAATGGTAAATAATTTATCCTAGGTATAACGGCCCATTATATCCCCACACAATAAAGATTTCCAAAACAAACCTGCCATTCCAGGCTAAAGACAGTGTACTAATTCAGATAATTCTATTTAAGTTAAGTAGATCAATATATCAGCAGCCTCTTTTCTCCACACAACCGCTAACTACAACGCCCCAAAGCTTTCCATTTGTTTTTTATTTATTTTTATTTATTAAATTTATACCCCGCCCTTCTCCTTGTTAGGACCCAGGGCGGCGCACAGGGATGTTAAAATACATACAAAAATATAAAATATATGAAATTTAAAATACTTATTCTAATAAATATTGTTATTCTTTGGTATCTGGCCCACTGTCAGGTTCAAAGTCAGTTAAAATCTTAACTTGTTTTCAGCTTATTTGCTGGATAAGCAAATTTTTAGGGAGGGTAGGAAGGCGATAGGATGGGAGGGATATGAGAAAAGGAAGTGAGGTGAAGATCGATCACATAGGCCAAACAAACACTCTAACCTCCTATAGTTTATTAAGGTGAGACATGACTGCATGACAGCATAATCTTAAAATGCCCTGCATGACAAACAGAAGAAACTGTGCTACTCCTGAATAAAAGATTGAAGCACTCAGGTGTACAGAATTCTCTATTATGGGGACCTCAAAGTCAGGCAAGCAAAGACTTCACATTGTAACTTGTACTTTTCCCAGGGAGAAATTTTAGTCTACCATCCACATACCTGACATCTGATATTGTTCTTGGTTCACTTTTTTGTGTTCTGCATACGTGCAGGTCTATAAATACACCCATACCTTGCAGACTGGTGTTTTTTTATTTCTCCCAAATTAATCAGGTTGTGGGGGTTCGAATTATGTATCCCAGATGGTATCTCTGAACAAATACAATGGAGGCTCAAAATGGCTATTTGGGGGAATGCTGATTTAGTGCCTGGTACTTCGGTCAGCACAAATCCCACTCAGGAGACCTATGCCTGGATCTTTTACCAATCTTTACTGACTGCTCAATACATCTGCATTGCATAGTCCTTTTCTTAGGGCTGGCTGCAACTTGTATTGAACAAAAAAAAAACCTAGTTAAAATGTATAAGTAAAATGAGTAGGTAGGGACCAATTCTGGACATTGGTTCATTTCAAAAACTGCTGGATTCCATTCACTTATTAGGACAGTGCTTCTCCACACCTTGCCCAATTTAAGACGTGTGAACTTCAACTCCCAGAAATCCTCACTCAGCATGGTTGTTGCTAAGGCTTTTGGGAATCGAAGTTCACACATCTTGAAGCTAGCAAGATTGAGAAATGCTACCCTAAAGAATCAAGAGACCTCAAAATGAGCTGTGAAAGGCAACGTTGAAGAAAATCTGGGTTCTCCAAGACATTCTACAGCAGGGCTGCCTGAGGAATTCTGGGAGTTGGTCCACACATTATTAAGTTATCAAGACTGAGAAACGCTGTTTTAGAAGGAAGGATCCTGGATGTGGAAGTCAGAGGTTAATCCAAGTTTCTACAGCTTTACTTGGACTTACCTGGATATAAAACACCCTGCTCTATCTCTATCCTCTAAATAGAATCAATGGGGCAATACAAGGTTGATATAGGGAAAGGGGGAAGGCAAGGACGAAAAGCAACCCCTTCTCCAACTACAAGCCAGCCTACTAAAGGCTACTACAGATGCAAATGCAGTCAGCACATAAAGAGCAACTACTGCTAAGTGCAATTCGCAACTTACCCAAGATATATCACTGGATGGTTAAGGCAGCTGACCGATCTTCCTCAATTAAATATGGACACTTGGCTGGCAGTTAGGATAAGATCAAGAAAAACACCTTCATTAACCCCCCCCCCCAAAAAAATGCTCACTTGTCCTGGGGTGACTACTGAAAATTTACAAGACATCAGCATTATTCTAAGTCTCTTGCGGCAGCATTAATTCCTTCCTCTTCCTCCCTCCAAAAATTGTGTGTGTGTGTGTAAAAAACAAACATAATGTTAAAAAGTTATGGTATTTATGTAGTTACTTACCAAGCACATCTAAATCACCTAAATCCAAGGACATCCAGCCCTTGGTTATCAATGGAGACCAAGCGGAGCAAGTGGCCAGTTTTAAGTTTCTGGGTGTTATCCTAAAAGATGACCCAACCTGGAATGCTCACATTGCAGCCCTGGTCAAAAGGGCCCAGAGGAGATGATCCTACCAGAGACTTCCTGGGAAACGACACCTGAATGGGAAACTGCTGATGACCTTCCATTGCTGCAGCAAAGAGAGTATTTTAACTTACTGCATCTGTGTCTGGTTTGCCAATTGCACAGGGGCAGATAGGAGAGCGCTCCAGAGGGTCAACGTCATGGCCCAGAGGATCACTGGTTGCCCCCTCCCCTCTTTGGAAGAGCTTGATAGCTCCCGCTGCCTTAAGAAAGTTCAAACCGTTCTTAAAGATCCATCTCATCCTGGGAACAAATAGGCTGAAAAACAGCTTCTATCCCAGGGCAGGAACCGTGTTGTATTCTAGTGCAGTGATGGCAAACCTTTTTTGGCTTGGGTGCCAAAAGTGGGGGGAGCGCAGGGGGTTCGTGGGTGGGTGTGCCACACCCATAATGCTATGTACACGACCCCAGCGCACATGTGAGCACAACCAGCACTCCCCCCTGTTTATAGCATGCTTTTTTCTTCCTCCCCAGGCTCCAGAGGCTTTATAGGTTCGGGAACGGACTTCCAGTTTGCTTGTAGGACTGGTTTTTCATACTCCAAAGGCTTCAGGGAAGCTCCTGAAGCCTCTGGAGGGCGAAAAATGGCCTCAAAAGAAGGCCAAAGTCAGCTGGCCAGCACGCACATGCACACCGGGCAGCTCACGGGGTAACACCTCACGTGCCCTGACAAATGGCTCCGCGTGCCACCTTCGCCATCACAGTTCTAGTGTATAGTGTAATATTAATGCAGTATCAGGGGTGTTCATTTCAATTGTGTAGAACGTGAAGGATGTGTGTTTTTCTTTTATTTTTTAATAGTTTTCTTATGTATAATGTACACTGAAGATGGCATTTAATTTCATTGTACAAGGTGCAATGACAATAAAGTAAACTTAATTATATTAAAGTAACCAAAAATATCTTTACGATCCCCAAGGCCTGTCACAACCTTTGAGCACCCCTAATGTTTGGGAATTGAAAGCTGAAAAATCATGACACGCCCTAAATGGAGGATTTGTGCATAACCAAATAACCGCAACAATTCTGCTAGATCAAAAGAATAGCGGAGAAGGGCTACCCATGCAACCCACAAGAAGTTGGGAAGCAAACATCCAGCAGCCCAGAATGTAATCAACAGAGCAAAACGCAGCCCTGGAGACTCCCCTGTGTCTGACCGTGAACTTCCTCCCAGAAATGCCCATTAGGATTTATCAGCCAATCTCCAACTGCACATTCTTCCCAGCAAGCCAAAACACAAAGCCAGCCCGGGCTGATCAGGCTTTCAGAGCATGGCCAAGAAGAAGGAAGTTCAGAGTTTGGCATGCTCCCATAGTGATCCAAGGCCTCTTGACCTGCTCCATTCTTGATCCTATTCATTCATGTTTACTTTACTGCATAGCAAATCTTGCTGGAGACTTCTCCCCGGCTTTTCGATCCTGCGCACACAAACACAACCTCTTCATATTTCAAATCCTCCTAACAAAGGTTGTTAATAAGTTCACCACTCCCACACGGGCAATTCGGAGAAAAGAGGAGAATGAAGAAGGAAAGCCCCTATTTTTATACCGGTAGGCCTTGACTTACAACCACAACTGAGCCCAAAATTTCTGTTTCTAAGTGAGACTGTTTGCCCCACTTTTCTTGCCACAGTTGTTAAGCGAATCACTGCAGTTGTTAAGTTAGTAAGAAGGCTGCTGAGTAAATCTGGCTTCCGCACTGACTTTGCTTGTCAGAAAGTCACAAAAAGGAATCACGTGACACACACACACACACACCCAGGACGCTACAACCATCATAAATATGAACCCGTCTCCAAGCATCTGAATTTTGATCACGTGATGATGGGGATGCTGGAATGGTCGTAAGTGTGAAAAAGGGTCATAAGTCTCTTTTTCAAACAGTCCTTAAATGGACTGAGGTAAGCCAAAGAGTACCTTATACATGAACCATGCTGCCCCACTGCCACAGCCTTCTTTGGAATGTCACTTTTGCCCAAGATTTTAAAAAAAACAATCGGATAAAAAACGATGTTCCTTTCATTGGAAATGACAGCGCTGCAGGCAATGAGCATTTTGTTTCTTAATAGGGCCACGCGACACTAATTTGAATTCGTTTCTAAATGCGTTTCCTCAGGGTTTCTTCCACGTCAATCTTTTTTTAAAAACCAAACCAAACCACGTAATATTCTGGCAGGCTCAGGAAAAACAAATCCTCTCTGTTTTAATATTCCTCCAGGAAGCTCAGTGGAGCAATCCCACTTTATTGTTTTATCCTGTAATGGAGGTTTAAGCCAAGTTCAGCAATAACCCCAAGCAATTTTTGTTTTGTTTTGTTTAGAATTACTTAACAAGACCGGGCAAATCTGTTTCGCTGAACGCTCGGTGCCTAGTCAACAGGAAGAAAGGTTGTGGACGGCCTCCACAATGCCAAAATCTCCAAAGCAATGCCAGCTCTTGCTTCCTCCAAGTCCTGCCTCAGACAACCTTCTCTTAGTATAAATCCACGGTTCTGCCTGCAACCACAATGCTAAATGGACAGCAAGAGCAGAAATTCAGAAATGGCAGAAAATCAGCCCAATGTCGCTTCTCCATTTCTCTCTCCCGTTCCATGTCGCCCTTTTCTGCTGCATTTTTTTGAAACGGAAATTTGGCAGTGAGAGGAGGAAGCACAACTTGTTGCCTGTTTTTGAGCCTTTTTAGTTGAAAAGTATGGCAAAAGCATTTTAGATCAACGTTTCTCAATCTTGGCAACTTGAAAATGAGTGGACTTCAACTTAAAAGTAGCTGACATCCGTACATTTTAAATACATCTTAAATACATTTTAAATTTGAATTCTGAGACTTGAAGTACACACGTCTTAAAAGTTAAGACGTGTGTACAAAGTACACAGATCTTAAAATCTGTGGACTGGAAATCCACACAAAATCCAAGTTGAATTCTGAGAGTTAAAGTCCACAAATCTTAAAGTTGCCGAGTATGAAGACAGCTGCTATAGATGTACCCAGGATGCATCAGAGGCAGGTCTCATATTAAACAATGTTTTTTTAAAGTTGTTTTTCCGATTCAGGTTACGTCTTTCATGCATTATGGGGCACCAACAAAGCATCTGACGTCATATGTGGGACAGAGGAGTGGGGGGGGGAGAGCTTTTAGCCTTCACAATGGCTCTGGAACTCACCTGGGTGGACTGGATCACGGTAAGATCGTTGATGTAGCAGAAGCCAGCCCCCATGGCGGAACGGAGACCGGCGGTCCCAAAGGTCAGCCTGCGGCACAGACGATCACGTAGCTCCTTATTCTTCCCATTTCGTAACAGATTTTCAATCTGCTCTTTGGTTTTAGGATTCTATGAAGGAGACAATTGGCAGGATCAGACTTCACATGTCACAATTATGTGCTCTTAGTGGGCTAATGACTTTGCAAAGGAAGTCATGCCATCTAGTAGAGAAACTCATAGAAAAGAGTATTTGTAGCTCAGGGTTGAACTGTGGGGTCCTTGGTGCTCTCTGTGGTTGCTGGTTTTCTTACAGGCATTTCATTACCCAAATAGATAACACCATCAGTGCTAGAAGGGAGGGGGGTTGTGTGGGGGAGGAGGATTGTGCAGCCCTTGGTGCTCTCTGAACTTGGTTATTTTCTTGAAGACATTTCATTAGCAAACTAGGCAACATCATTAATGCTAGAAGGAAGTGAGGTGAACCGCGAGCAAACCAAACACTCTTCTAACACTGATGATGTTACCTAGTTTGGCAATGAAGCATCTGCAAGAAAACTGCCAGTCTCAGAGAGCACCAAGCACCCCAGAGAAAGTCGTGCTATCTAGAAACTGTGCTATCACATACAATCCAGCAAGCAAGCCACTTAAGCCAAAATCAGCTTCAGCTGTTGTTCCACTGCTTGCAACAGAGAGTGGGAACCAGGCCTGACTCAACCCAGCTTCCCGCTTCCCTAGCCATGCATCACCAGAGGCTACCTAAAAACCTCTGGAGTTATTGCAAGGTTTGTCTCTATTGAATCTTCTACGTTGGTCTATTTATTTATTCATTCATTCAAATTTGTTACAGTTGTCCAAATCCAATGGGACTCTTGAGTGGCGTACAGAAGTATTTAAAAAATCCATAAGAAGAGATTAAACATAAAACTATGCAGACAGCCTGGAACCAAAACTATCTTGAAGACAATCCAAATTTAATTGTGGTCATACAAAGAGGATGACACGTATTCAATGTATTTGTTTTGTACAAGCCAATAAATGCTCCTGCTTCTTATATTCCACTCAACAACAACCCTGTAAGGTGGGTTGGGCCGATAAGAGAATGAGAGGCCGAAAGTCACCTAACCAGCTTTCATGACTAAGGAAAGAACGATGTAGAAGAACTCAGGTCAATCCTGCACCCAACCACCACATTCCTAATGGGCGCACACAATTGCACAAACTGATAATTTAAAGCATGTTTTTAATTCCAAGACATACTTACAGAAATTGTGCAAGCAGAAGGAAGTGCAAAACAAAAAGAGTCCATCATTCCATGCTAAGCATGCGTTAACAATCAAAGTTTTGAATTTTATCCGTAACCTTCTTTAGCTGTAGCTTGTGCTTTACTGCCATTTTAATGTGATTTATACATAATGTTGTAAGCCGCTCAGGGTTGCCTTGCGGTGAGATGGGCAGCAAACAAATTTAATAAATAATAAATACTAATAAATAATAAACTATTAAATACAAAAGATAATCATAATTCAAATTTCAGAAGTCACTTTGATTACAGTCAATAAAAACGCAGAACAAGCCACAACCTGATGTAATTGGAGGAAAATTTTGTTGCTGATCTCAGAAAGCCTTGTACATGCTTATCATTTGTTTTGCCAAATTCTTTCTGTCAAACCCAAGGATTTGCAAAGCTGCAGGTTCATGCTTTCATGTGTCTGCCAAACATAAAGAGGGCTGGCTGCTAGGAAGATAGATCACTGGAAGTGCAATTTGTACTGCATCACAAGCCCTGCAGCTTCTGATTTAGGTGCAACTGCTTAAAGCACATGCATGCATCATGCATAATAAAAATCCCCCATGGATCCCAAGCTGATCTCTGCAGCTCACAGCCTCCTTACGGGCACTTTAAAAAGGCAATGGCATCTAAAGTCCCAGGGGTGAGTGAGAAGCCTGACCTTTACCACAAAGAGGTCAGCCAGCGGGGGGGATCCAGGGGCTGCCAGCCATTGGTCAGTTGGTAGAAATTGAAAAATAGGTATTTCAAAGAAAAGAATGTTTTTTATTTTATTAATAAATTAAATGTATTTGCTGCCCACCTCGTTTCAAAACAGCTTAGTTATTTGGCATCCAGATCCGGCTGACCTTCGAAACAACTCAACAGACATCAGTCTTGAATAAAAGAACATCCTCTCCTGTAAAAATCATGAAATTTGATGGAGCTGAACGTGACTCAGAACATCATTTGCACATGAATTAGATAAGGTAAACAGGCTGTGTCTAATTCGTGTGCAAATGATGTTCTGAATCACTGTTCAGCTCCATCAAACCAAAGTAAAAATGAAGCGTTTCACAGGACAAGAACTTTACACTGCCTTGAACAGTGAAAGGCGAGGAAAATGCATTTTACATTTTAATAGGAAAATTCTCATTGCATATAAATCTCTGAGGTTTATTCATGCATGATCAAATCTAAGTCACTCAAGACTCACGTCTTTCTGTCTAGGATGGCAGAAGAGGAAAGCATTCAATTTCATCACAGAACAATTTCCCCAAGGCACGGATGGGTGTTTCCAACAGAAAGAAATACTGTTCTATTCTTCAAGGTCTTTTAACTTTTCTTGGCAAAACCCACCCCAAAAATTTAAGATTATGGATCTTTGCACAGATTAATCTCTGCAAAGATCCATAATCCCAATTTTTCTGTTTTTATAACATCAGTCAGCAAGTATATAGATTAAATGTGCAAATCGTGGAAAGCCCTGCCTATGGAGGCATGAAATAACACCCCTTTCTCTCTTCTCTGAGAATTTAAGGGACGTTAGACTGCATGTACTGATCTGGCAGTGCTTTAAAACAGTACTCTTTCCTCAAATTACCAAGAATCACTTAAAAAGTCAGAGATGGTCAAAAAGAAGAACAGTACTTAATTTACAGCCATTCATTTGAAGTTACATCATTGAAAAAAAGTGACTTATGACTATTCTTCACGCTTACAACCACTGCAGGATCCCCATGGTCACATGATCAAAATTCAAATGCAGTGTCCTGGGGGTCAGGTGAACCCTTTTGCAGCTTTCTGACAAGCGAAGTCAATGGGGAAGCCGGATTGACTTAGTCACCATCTTACTAAAATGGCAACTGAAGTGATATAGGTAAAGTGAATATACTGAATATACTGAAATGGTATAGGGCAGTGATGGCTAACCTTTTTGTTATTAGGTGCCAAAAATGTGAGCGCGAGTGCACGATAGCACACACACGTGCTGACACCCATAATGCAAAGCTTCTCCTGGCCTGCTGGAGGCCCTCTGGAAGCAGGAAACAGATAATTTCCAAACCTCTGGTAGTTTGGGCCCATTTTTCACCCTCCCCAGGCTCTGGAAGCATCCCTGAAGCTTGGGGAGGGCAAAAATGGCCTCCCTCGGCCCTCCAGAAAGCCGAAAATCAGCTGGCTGACATGTGCATGCATGCTGGAGCTGACAGCTTGTGTGCCGGCAGATATGGCTCTGTGTGCCACCTGTGGCACACATGCCATAGGTTTGCCATCATGGGTATATAGGGTATCCTATTCAAGCAGGGGGTTGGACTGGAAGTCCTGGAAGGAATAACAAAA
Source organism: Rhabdophis nuchalis (assembly GCA_039707465.1). Classification (NCBI taxonomy): domain Eukaryota; kingdom Metazoa; phylum Chordata; class Lepidosauria; order Squamata; family Natricidae; genus Rhabdophis; species Rhabdophis nuchalis. The sequence continues at coordinate 66,403,780 of CM077649.1, forward strand.
CACTGTTATTCTATGTTCTCTGATTCACTTAATAACTGTGGTGTAGGAAAGATCGTGAAATGGGGCAAAACTCGTTTAACTGTCTTGCTTAGCATGGAAATGTTGGCCTCAACCTGTAGTTTTCCATCAGCTGGAAAGTTTCCATTCAGGGCACAAAATATGACATTTGAGTTAAAAGCCATTTAAGATTCTGCTATAAAGAGCAATAAGAGGAGATCGCTTTTAGACAATCCTGATAAGATTCAGTAGTTCCCAAGTCTCTTTATCTGTGGTCCAACATAACGATCTGTTTACCCAGCAACAGAAATTCCAGCTCCTGTGAAAAGAATGCCCTTCTGGCATTGATGCAGACTTCTCTGCCCAAATATTAACTACATACTCAAAAGAATTAACCTCCTGTTAATAAAGATGGTAATTCAACCTTGTTAAATGTGACAAAAGAATTAGCCAGCTTGAATTTCCTTATTGAAAGAATATTACAAAACCACTTAGCATGTGGTTTACCTGCAATTAGCACTTTGTCTTTGCTTGCTGTACAGCTTGATATATATATATATATATATATATATATATATATATATATATATATATATATATATATATATATATATGAGAGAATATTTTTACAGCTCCTGTTTTTAGGCCCGTTTAAGGAAGGAGACAAACTGTCATCCTTCTCTGCCCTGCGACTCAACCTAGAGATCATCCAGACAGAGACCCATTAAGATTGCTGCTGTTTTTTAGGTATGTGTTAGATTTTTAAGGGCTGATTTAATAATTAAGAGACCAGGATAGATCTATTTCAGGCTTTTTAGCCTTCTTCAGCTGGCCGTACTTCATCTACTGGGATTTGAACCGGCACTTTCCAGCATTTCAGGCAAGCCTTCCTATGCCTTGATCTATCCTGGTCTCTTAATTATTAAATCAGCCCTTAAAAATCTAACACATACCTAAAAAACAGCAGCAATCTTAATGGGTCTCTGTCTGGATGATCTCTAGGTTGAGTCGAAGGGCAGAGAAGGATGACAGTTTGTCTCCTCTCTTAAACGGGCCTAAAAACAGGAGCTGTAAAAATATTCTCTCATCAATAAGAGTCCTGTAAAAAGGCTGATGTAATCAGGGAAAGCCGGTTAGCTCAAGGCATAGGAAGGCTTGCCTGAAATGCTGGAAAGTGCCAGTTCAAATCCCAGTAGATGAAGTATGGCCAGCTGAAGAAGGCTAAAAAGCCTGAAATAGATCTATCCTGGTCTCTTAATTATTAAATCAGCCTTTAAAAATCTAACACACACACACACACACACACACACACATATACACACACACACACACACTCACACACACACACACAAAATGGGCTTTACTGTGAACTTCCTTCCCTAATAAATGCAGGTCAGATTGCAACACAGGTAGTCCACAACTTACAACCACAATTGAGACCAGAATTTCCATTTGTTAGGCCAGGTGGTTGCTGAGTGCACGATTTTACAACCTTTTTGTCCATCACATGGCCATCAAGTAAATCTGCCCCCCCCCCCTTCCCACACTTGCTGGAAGCCAGCTGAGAATCTTGCAAATGGTGGCCATGTGACCTTGGGATGCTGCAGCCATCGTAAATACATGCCAGTGGCCAAGGGTCCGAATTCTGATCCCCCGACTATGGGGATGCTACGGTGGTTGCGAGTGGAAACCTGCTCAAACAGGAAATGTAATGGTGAACCAAATTGTGCCCATTGGTACTCTCCAGCCTGGTAATATGCAGAATCTCTTCAAGTCAAGAGTCACATGAAAAATATCCTCTCCACGTCATTTGCCAGCAGTAACAGTAGAGAGGTGGAAAAAACATTATTTGAAAGTCTGACAATAAGCAAAAGACAGCAAAGCAAGAAGCGCTTGCTAGAACGATAAATGGGCTTTCTCAAAACAAGGTCAAATTCCTGGCTGAGAACATCCAAGGTCCCAGTAAGAACTGATGTTATTTCTAGGTACATGCCACCAATTTCTTGCACTAGCTAACCCTTTGCTATTGGGAAATAAGGAAAATGAACTCTCATTTAACCATAAACAACATCAGATCACAATTTTAACCTTCAGATCTACTATAAGATACTGATTAGCATGGGGTGGTGAGGGGAGGAAGCAGGTCTAACTGACTGGCCGGCCAATGTGGCCTCCAAAAACTCTGCAGAGTTTCCTGTGACTTCAGCCCTGAGCGAGTAGGGGGAAAAGTTCATTTTTTCCCCACTTGTGGCAATCGTTCACTCTGCCCAAGCTGCATCGTGCAATGCCTCCACCTCTGCGTCTAAGGTAGTATTTCTCAACCGTAGCAACTTTAAGCTGTGTAGATTTCAACTCTACGGCTGGCTGGGGAATTCTGGGAGTTATAGTCCACACAGTTTAAATCCGCTTCAGTTGGGAATCCCTGACTTAAGGGGAACAATCAACAAACACTTTGTATAAGTCCATGTCATTTTACTGTAGCAGGCCACAGCGACCAATTCACATAATGCACTAAGCCATGAGTTTGACTTAGCATATTACACACATACACATAGCCAGTTGAGATTCACTCAACCTTCTACTGTTAGTTAAGTGGGAATCCAATTGATGTTACATAACTTGAGTCCCAGTACAGATAGTCCTTGACTTATAACAGTTTATTTAGTCACCTATCAGTTACAATGGCACTAAACAAAGACTAATAACTATTTTTCACACATATGACCGTTACAGCATCCCCATGGTCATGTGAGTTACGTTCAGCTACTTGACAACTGGTTCATATTTATGACTGTCGCAGTGTCCTGGGGTCATGTAATCATCTTTTGTGGCCTTCTGACAAGAAATTTTCAGAATTTAGAAACTAACCTAACAACTGCAGTGATTCACTTAACAAATGTGGCAAGAAATGTCATAAAAATGGGACAAAACCCACTTAACAAATTTCTCACTTCGCAGCATGAATTCTGGACTCCATTGTTGTCATAAACGGAGGACTAACTGTACTTATTTCAATTGAATCAGGATGGAGTTCCTTCATCCCCACCTAGGAGATCTCTCTTTTACCTGGCCGAATTTCTTGATTAGCTGCACATTAAAAGCCAGTTCCCTGCTTCTGCCAGCATCCCTCAAAATCCGAGCAGTAGCTTCCACTTTCTCCTCTTATCTGCGCATCTGGTGCCATGTTATTAATCATTTCCTCTATCCCATTTTAGAGACAGCTGCAGCCTAAAATTGGCTTCCCAGCCCAAGGGGAGTTCTTGAAGCAAGCAAATCAAAGAGCTCCACAATTTGAGAATAAGTCGTTTGGATGGCCCCTCTCTTTGGGGGTTCGCAATCTCTGAAAGATCCAACACTAATATAGGAATCATTAGACTATTAAGCATACTGGCTAGGGAACCCTGGGAATTGAAGTCCACATATCTTAAAGTCGCCAAGCTGAGACACACTGTATTAAATATTCTCTCCAAAATTGATGCTTTCTTATGAAAAACATCAGCACACAATGCAAGCCAATTCTGTGACCTGTAAGACAATTTTTCACGTGAAGAAGCTACGCGGTTTATGAAAGGCTATTGCGGTGAAATGTGATGGCACTGACTAAAATGTAGGATAAGGGGAGAAGACTAAGGGACTGTCCATTGCCACACACCGGAATTTTATTTAATATATGCCCCCTAGTTTTACTGTGCAATACAGCCAGACTTACACAGAACCTGCCCTCTGCCAGTCATCCACAGAAAATGCCCATTAATTTCCAAAACGCAGACCCCGTCTTTTAGATAGCTCTCACACCCTGTGCATATTAGGTTTTTTTCCTCTTCAACACTAGTAGATTTCCTATAAGGTCATCAGACATTCTGGACAGGGAAAAATCTGAAATAAGGTAGCCAAAAGACTATAAAGGGATACCAATTGGAAATCATTTCCAAAAGAGGAAAAAAATAAAGCATTGAAAGGGTTATAAATAGAAAGAATGAATTCATGTGTTTGCTATCCATTTCTAGAATATCTTTATCTTCCCAAAATGAGATGAAACACTAGGTTTCTCTATAGTCTAGATTGAATAAGTGAATCCAGCTTGCATTATTTTATAGTTTATTCTGTCCTGGTTTTTTAAAATTTATGTTCGCTTGTCATATATGCAAGATTTTTTCACTGTACAAGAACTGATGTATTTTTATATTGTATTGTAATAAGAGTAGATTGAGTTCAATTTTGTAAAGAAATGAACTTTTAAGACCAAACACAAGCTATAGTGTATGTGTGTGTGTGTTTTTTATACCTATATTCTATTCTTCCAGAGAGATGTCATAAAACCTGTGAGCAGCTTAAGATAAATCAACTTAATCTCATGTTATTTCATAGCACCCCAAAGGCAGAATAGCATTTTTCTATCCATACATCCATACATACATATTTGTTTTCGTAGATTTGCACGGGTGTAGGTATGCTGGTCTTGTTGTATTCGGGTGTTTTCCCGTGTAAGAATGAGATCTCATTCTTACACGGGAAAACACCCGAATACAACAAGACCAGCATATTTCCTACTAGGGGAAAAATGCAGGTTTTTTTGATGCAGAGAACTGCAAAGCATCCATTCCTCACCCGACATTTTCTCTCACTGCCTATCCTGACAAGATTCCCAAGGCTACATCGCACTGAGTATTTCTTAAAACAATACCGTTTCAGGGCGCCATGTCGCAATTGCATAAAGCCGGGTTCTGGAGAAAGAGGAAAAGCATTTCCAAACACATTATCATCTCCCTCCCACCCCAAAACCAGACAGTCCGTAATAACTCCTCTCCCCTCTGACAAAAGCAGCAGCCTTTGCATACAATTTGTGGCTGTTCCCCCCCCCCCCAAAAGGAGCCACCAAAACCTTGATCCCCCCCCCCATCAATTCGTGTAAAGGAACAGGGTCCTTTCAAGGGACCCAACCATGAATTCCTCCCACACACAAACACACACACACTGGGTGCCAAGGACAGCGACAGCAGAGGAAGAAAGCACATTTTGGCACAAACAGGCCATTTGTAAAAAGACGACGACAACAATGACAACAACCTGCTGTGGTCCTGGCTTGGTGAACATTCCTCCAACATCTTTCCCAGCTCAGACTCTGCCAGGTGGGCAAAACCTGGGCTGGTCTCCAGGCTGGGTTGGCATCGCCAAATGCCCACTTACCTGACCTTGCCAGGAGCCACCACCCCCCCCCAAAGACCACTTTTATCGATTTATTCATTAATTCCCATTTTTGGCCAGCTTGGAGGGGTTCTCACCCCCCCACACCTCCACACCCCCCAAAGGCCACCCCCCTTTATCTATTTATTCCTTTTTATTTCCTATTTTGGTCCAGCTCGGGGGGGGGGGTCTCACCTCCCACACCCCTCAACGGTCACCCCCTTTATCTATTTATTCTTTATTATTTCCTATTTTTGTCCAGCTTGGGAGGGGGGTGCCCTAAAAGCCACCTCCCCTTTATCTAGTTATCCCTTTTTATTTCCTATTTTTGGCCAACTTGGGGGGGGGGTGGCACCCCACCCCCACCCCAAAGGCCACTCCCCTTTATCTATTTATTCCTTATTATTTCCTATTTTGGGCCAGCTTGGGGGAGGGGGGTCTCCCCCAGATAGGATTGGGGGGGGGTGTTCCTTCCCAGTGCCCACCCCCCCTGCACACACACACACCTTGTCCCAGCTGAGCCACTGCCCCACCGCCCGGTCCAGCTGGGCGTCCCCGGTGCTGCAGCCGATCAGCAGGTTGGAGTTGACATCCCCCAGCACCACGTCCCGGGGGTCGCCCATGGCTCTGGGATGGCCGGGAGTCTCCAACAACGGAGGGGGGAGGGAAAAAGGGGAAAGGGGGGTGGCCAGGCGGTCGACCCAGCTGCGGCGGCGCCCCGCGTTCACACGTGCAACTGCGGGCAGCGACCTGCAGGCGGGGAGGGAGGGAGGGGGGAGGAGGGAAGGGGATCACGTGACCGCCTGCTCCTCCTGGCAGCCCCCCCCTCTCAGGCCGGCTGAGGGGGCTCTCGGGAAGGGCGGGGGAGGGGGGAGAGCGGGAGGGCGGGGCTTCCCCAAAACGGGTGGGGGAGGGGCCTCCCTAAAAAACAAGCGGGGGAGATAACGCCTGTCAATCCCCCTTCTGCCCCACCCACCACACAGCCCCAAGCTGTTTTTTTCCTGAGGCAATTCCGTTTTTACCTCACATTGTTGTGGGGGAGGGGGGAAAAGAGGCAAAATTGGGGAAAGGGAGGCTTTAGATAAGCGTCCTATAAATATTCGGATAGTGAGGGGGAGACAAGACACACACACACACCCCTCGTCGCACGGCGACCATCGCCACAGCCCCCCCCCCCCCAGTTCCGCTCGCGCCAAAAATAAAAGCGCTCCCGGGCAACCGCCGCCTGTGAGAAGAAAAGGCGGCGGCGGTTTGTGCGCATGCGCCGCGCGCGCCCGCGGGCGGGTTTTAGTGGGGGAGCGGTGGGCGGGGAAAGTGAAAAGCCGCCGCCGTGAAGGGCCCCGCCCATCTATGCCTTCGTCCGCTGGAGCCGCGGGCGGTGCTGGGAAATGTAGTCGGGGGAGGGGGGCTTTCCCCAACACACCCTTTCTTTCTTTCTTTCTTTCTTTCTTTCTTTCTTTCTTTCTTTCCTTCCTACCTACCTACCTACCTACCGATTTATCTATCTCTATCCCTACCTACTTATCTATCTATCTATCTATCTATCTATCTATCTATCTATCTATCTATCTATCTATCCCTACCTACCTATCTATCTATCTATCTATTTATCTCTACCTACCTACCTACCTACCTGCTTATCTATCTATCTATCTATCTATCTATCTATCTATCTATCTATCTATCTATCTATCTATCTATCTATCTATCTATCTATCTATCTCTATCTACCTACCTACCTACCTACCTACCTATCTATCTATTTATCTCTACCTACCTACCTACCTGCTTATCTATCTATCTATCTATCTATCTATCTATCTATCTATCTATCTATCTATCTATCTATCTATCTATCTATCTACCTACCTACCTACCTACCTACCTACCTACCAGCTTATCTATCTATCTATCTATCTACCTATCTATCTATCTCTACCTACCTACCTACCTACCTACCTACCTACCTACCTACCTACCTACCTACCTATCTATCTATCTATCTATCTATCTATCTATCTATCTTGTCCTTCCTTTTTGTCTGTCTTTCTTCTCTTTCTTTTTATGTCTCTTATCTCCCCTCAAAGGCAGGTTTGATGTCAAGGATGGGAGTTGTAGATCAAGGCACCTGGAGGGGTGCCAGCTTAAAGCTCGCCTCTTTCCTTCCGCACCTATCCGATGACTTGAGTGCGTCAGAAGAGCAGCTGGCCAATTAAGTGGGCACGAATTGCCCCTATAGCTGTATTTTTTCCAGGCTGGTCTTTGTCTGGTCATTGCTTATTTAACAGGACTGTCCGTATTTCACCTGCCTGCTCAAGTAACACACCGCCAGGCTCCTTGCTGTTGTCATGTCTTTGTGCTGCTTTTCAGCGTAATTTTAAACCAAAATTGTGATCAAAAGACATCTGGATCTCTTTGCAACCAGAATGCAGGATAGAGTAACAGAATAAGAGGTGGAAGAGATGAAAGGATAAAGAGGAATCGGTGTACTTCAAGACATGGGGAAGATTTTATGGATGGTTAGAGAAAGGAATCTGGAAAAGAAAGCGAGAGTGATCTAGAACCCAGCCAAAACACGATGGAATGGAAAATGGGGAGGAAGAAGGGAGAAAATAGAAAAGGAAGTACTGATATGTTCAAGAATGAGATATAGAGAGGGGAAAAATAGTTAGGATATGACAAATGAAGAAAAGGAAATAGGAGAAGATAAGTATAAAATTATAACAGGGTTTGTGGGAATACAATCTCAAAAATATACCAGAGCACAACAACAGTAAAGGAGAGGAAGAGAGGAGGAGGAGAGAGGAAAGGGGAGAGGAGGAAGAAAGAGGGAAGGAGGGAAGGGATAGAAAGAGAAGGAGAGAAGGCAGGAGGAAGAAAAGAGTAGGGGAGAGATAAGGGAAGTGGGAAAAGGAAAGGAGAGGAGGAAGGAAGGAAGTAGAGAAGGGAGGGAGGGTGAAAAGAAAAGAAAATAGGGTGGTGATAATACAAAATAGGTGTACAGGATGATTAAAAAAAAGTAACCCAAAATGTATAATTTAACTTTTTATATGGAAAAAGAAATATGCAAAAGTGATAACGATAAGTAAGAACAATAACTCTGTGACTGCATACCTGTAACTATATATATATGAGAACAAGAAGAAGGGCGGGGTATAAATTTAATAAAATAAATAAATAAATAAATATTTTTTTTAAAAAAACTTTAAAAAAAATAGTTGGAAGAGACCTTGGAGGTCTTCTAGTCCAGTGTTTCTCAACCTTGGCCACTTGAAGATGTCCGGACTTCAACTCCCAGAATTCCCCAGCCAGCATTCGCTGGCTGGGGAATTCTGGGAGTTGAAGTCTGGACATCTTCAAGTGGCCAAGGTTGAGAAACACTGTTCTAGTCCAATCCCCAGACCCTATACCACAGGGGTCCCCAAACTTGGCAACTTTAAGACTTGTGGACTTCAACTCCCAAAATTCTCCAGCCAACTTTTAACACTTGTCGACTTCAACTCACAGAATTCTCCAGCCAATTTTAACACTTGTGGACTTCAACTCCCAGAATTCTCTAGCCAACTTTTAACATTTGTGGACTTCAACTCCCAGAATTCTCCAGCCAACTTTAAGACTTGTGGACTTCAACTCCCAGAATTCTCCAGCCAACTTTAAGACTTGTGGACTTCAACTCCCAGAATTCTCCAGCCAACTTTAAGACTTGTGGACTTCAACTCCCAGAATTCTCTAGCCAACTTTTAACACTTGTGGACTTCAACTCCCAGAATTCTCCAGCCAACTTTAAGACTTGTGGACTTCAACTCCCAGGATTCTCTAGCCAACTTTAAGACTTGTGGACTTCAACTCCCAGAATTCTCCAGCCAACTTTAAGACTTGTGGACGTCAACTCCCAGAATTCTCCAGCCAACTTTAAGACTTGTGGACTTCAACTCCCAGAATTCTCCAGCCAGCTATGTCTCGTTTGTCTTTCTTTATTCATTGTTTGAAAGTTAGCAATAAAAGCAATCAGTGAATCCGATTGAACGGCTGCAGAAAAATCCTATTCCGTTTTCATCTCTTTTGAGGCTGCATGGAAGAAACTCATAAATCTTTTTTTTTAATTGTGGGGGGAATTGTAATGAGGAATACCACTTCTGACTCCTGGCTTAATACTGGCAATGATCGTTAGATCAGAACTAAGTTTCAACCATGTTGGGATCCAACCTGGAGGCTGCTGCCTGGAGCCCCCTGCTCCTCGGTCCTTCCTTTATTACCTGGGCGCTCACCTAGCAACTCTGCCCTGTGGTTTCCTGGGTGACCCACACCTGCCTTCAAAATGTGGTAGCCCCATAAGCTGCTGAGCCAGTTGGCTGGACTCAGCTGAAGAAGAGCCGATCTTTCTACTCCTAGCCAAAAGGTAAGCCTTGGGGTTCCTCACGTCTATCCATACTTAGAACCCCCTTGGTCTCCTTTGGAAGGATCAGGCCACGCTTGATGGATCTCAGGTTTATTTGGAAGGGAGGGATGGGATGTGGGGTCTCGTGCAGACCTCGGCTGCATTAACAGGGTAATCTAGAATCCACATCAAGCAAAGTGTTGGCACCACTTGATAATGCCTTGGTAACGCCCCGCTTGGAATTGTGGGAAGAAATGTCCATCTGGGTTCAGTTCCGAGTGGGGGGAAAGACACTGGAAACACGGAGGCTGCTTGGAAAGATGGTTTAATGGGGGTCAGGATCCCATGGATTGAGGAAAGAGAGAGAGAGAGAGAAGGGAAGGAGGGAGAAAGGAAAGGAAAGGAAAGGAAAGGAAAGGAAGGAAGGAAGGAAGGAAGGAAGGAAGGAAGGAAGGAAGGAAGGAAGGAAGAGAAAGGTGAGGGAAGGGAGGGGAGAGGGAAGGGGAGAAAGAAAGAAAGATTTTATTTTATTTTATTAAATTTATACCCCGCCCTTCTCCTTGTTAGGACCCAGGACGGCGCACAGGCATTATTTAAAAACACAAAATACAATAAATATCAATTAAAATGTATTAAATTAATAAACCCGTGCTAAAACCCAATATTAAAACCCTTACCAAATTATAAATTTTTCTTTAAAAAGTCAGAAACGGGGGGGCTATCCCAGGCGGGCTTGTTGGAATAAATACGCCTTAAGACGTTGGCGGAAGAGGCGGAGGTCCGAGATAGTACGAAGGTCGGGGGGTAGGTCGTTCCAGAGGGCCGGGTCCCCCTCTGACACAAGGTCATTTATGAGGGGGGCTTTGTTCACCACGGACCTGGCGTTGCAGAACATCAACCTAGGGCCCCGGCTCTGTAATCCCTGACCGCCTAGCCCACTAGTGGAGCACAGGGGGTTGGGGCAAGCAATCGCTCGTAGCCAGCGACCACGAGCCCCCAACCCACGATGGACATCCTGTCTCCCACCGCCCCTGCCCCTCCCTAAGACCAACCGAATGGTTGGTATGTGAATGTGTGTGTGTGAGAGAGAGAGATGGGAGTGAGGGAGGAGAGGATGAAAGAGAGAGAGAAAGGCAGGAAGAAGGGATGGGAGGAGAGGAGGGAGAGAGAGAAAGGAAGGAAGGAAAGAAAGAGAAAGAAAGAAAGAAAGAAAGAAAGAAAGAAAGAAAGAAAGAAAGAAAGAAAGAAAGAAAGAAAAGTGTTGGGAGAAATGTCCTTCTTGGGTTCAGTTCCAAGTGGGGGAAAAGACTCTGGAAACATGGAGGCTGCTGGGAAAGATGGTTTAATGGGGGACAGGATCCCATGGCTTGAGCTCCTGAACAGAAAAGGGGGATCCCAGGCTTCCAGATGTTGGGGGAAGAAGAAAAAAAGGGGGGAAGGGGCTTGCTGAGAGTTCCTGTTTTTTTTATACTCGCTCTTCGACTCCCACCTCTCTGTTCCTGTGTAAGAAATGTATTCTGATTGGCTGTCAGACTCCCAGGGGTGGGGTGTGTGTGTGTGTGTGTGTGTGTGTGTGTGTGTGTGTGTGTCTTAGCTAACTTTGTAGGTTGTGTGCCTTTTTGTGCCCCAAGCTTGGTTGAGTTCTCAGATGCCATGAGGTGGGTTTCTGTTGAAGGCTAATCCTATCTTTGTTATGTAGAGTAGCTCAGACTTAAAAAAAACAACAAAGGTGGGGGCTATTAAGAATGAGTCTGTTTCCTGCCTAAAAACATGCTTCTCCGATTCTGATCCAGGGAAAATATAATATTCCACCTTTTCAATATTTCCCAGGAGAGGGTATAGAGTCTCCTGCTTGAGCAGAGGGTTGGACTAGACAACTTCCGAGGTCTTCCAACTCTGGTATTCTGTTATTGGGTAGGTCTAGTCTAATGAAAAGAAGAACTGGGATGACCTGATAGCAGTCTTCCAATATCTCAGGGGCTGCCCCAAAGAAGAGGAAGGGCTCAAGCTATTCTCCAAAGCCCCTGAGGGCAGGACAAGAAGCAACGGATGGAAATGAATCAAGGAGAGAAGCCGCATGGAATTAAGGAGAAACTTCCTGACAGAGATCGATACACAGGCAGATAATAGATATGTGGATGGATGGATGGATGGATGGATGGATGGATGGATGGATGGGAGAGACAGATGGATGGATGGATGGATGGATGGAGAGAAGAGACAGAGATGATAGGGATAGATAGAGCTAGAGATAATGAAAGAGATAGATAGATAGATAGATAGATAGATAGATATAATCTTTATTGTACAAAAATAGATGGATGGATGGATGGATGGATGGATGGATGGATGGATGGATGGATGGAGAGATGAGAGAGAGATGATAGGGATAGATAGATAGAGCTAGAGATAATGAAAGATAGATAAGATAGTCTTTATTGTCATTGTACAAAGATAGATGGATGGATGGATGGATGGATGGATGGATGGATGGATGGATGGATGGATAGATGGATAGATGGATTGTACAAAGATGGATGGATGGATGGATGGATGGAGAGATGGAGAGAGGAGAGAGAGA
>CM077649.1:66418419-66420919 GCA_039707465.1 Rhabdophis nuchalis
GACTTTGCAGACCCCTGGTAGTTGAATGAGAAGAAGGACCGGGGGAGATGTGATAGCAGCCTTCCAATATCTCAGGGGTTGCCCCAAAGAATAGGGAGTCAAACTATTCTCCAAGGCACCTGAGGGCAGAACAAGAAGCAATGGGTGGAAACTAATCAAGGAGAGAAGCAACTTAGAACTGAGGAGGAATTTCCTGACTATGAGTGCAATTAATCAGTGGAACAGAAGTTTCCTCCAGAAGTTGTGAATGCCCCAACACTGGAAGTCTTTCAGAAGATGTTGGATAGCCATTTGTCTGAAACGGTATAGGGCTTCCTGCCTAGGCAGGGGGTTGGACTAGAAGACCTCTAGGGTCCCTTCCAACTCTGCTATTGTATTGTGTTGAGAGAAGATGAGAAGAGAGAATAGAAGGGAGAAGAGAAGGGAAGAGAGGAGAAGAGAGAAGAGAAGAGAAGAAAGAAGGGAAGGGAATGGAAGAGAATAAAGAATAGAGAAGAGAAGAGAAGAGAAGAAGAGGAAGTCTTTCAGAAGATGTTGGATAGGCATCCAACATCTTCCTGGAGTGGTTCTGAATTGGTTTAGGGCTTCCTGCCTAGGCGGGGGAGTTGGACTAGAAGACCTCCAAGGCCCCTTCCAACTCTGCTATGGTATTGTATTGTGTTCCTGATGTGTTGATTTTACATCTCTTTTCAAGCCAGTTATACCACCTGTTCCATACCTTGTGGTACTCTGTTCCCTCTCTATCTCATCACGTTCCTAATGACAGGGCTGGCCCAAGACTTGGGAGGTCCCTTGTCCCGCTTCTTCAGCTGGTTGTGGATCTGAAGAACCTTGGAGAAGACCTCCCAAGTCTACAGCTCCCACCACTGAGCTTCTGGAATTTTCACTTCTGGGACCCACGGTGGTTCTCCTGGTGAGGTGGGGCCTTCCCTCCCACCAGAGGAAGGAATTAATTGACCCTTTCTCTCCCATTGTAGCGTTAGTCCCTGACCTTTCAGCCATGGCTACGATTTGGGAAGAAAATGATGACCCTCACTCTGGTCAGGGCCCGGAGCGCTTCCTGTCCTCCTGGAAAAGCAGCATGGACTATTTCAACAGCAAAAGAGAGGTATGGGGGTTATCCTTAGAACACCTGAGGGCAGGACAAGAAGCCATGGGTGGAAACTAATCCAGGAGAGAAGCAATTCAGAACTAAGGAGGAATTTCCTGACAGTGAGGATAATTAATGGGTGGGACAGAAGTTGCCTCCAGAAGTTGTGAAAGCCCCAACACTGCAAGTCTTTAAGAAGATACCACACAATACAATAGCAGAGTTGGAAGGGACCTTGGAGGTCATCTAGTCCAACCCTCCTGCCTAGGCAGGAAGCCCTAAACCACTTCAGACAAATGGCTGTTTGTCTTCTGAAAGACTTCCAGTTCTCTTCTCTTCTCTTCTCTTCTCTTCTCTTCTCTTCTCTTCTCTTCTCTTCTCTTCTCTTCTCTTCTCTCTTCTCTATTCTCTATTCTCTTCACTTTCCTTTCTTCTCTTCTCTCTTCTCCTCTCTTCTCTTTCCTTCTCTTCTCCCTTCTCTTTTATTGTCTATTTTCATCTTCTCTCAACACAATACAATAGCAGAGTTGGAAGGGACCTTGGAGGTCTTCTAGTCCAACCCCCTGCTTGAGCAGAAGATCCTGTGTCCTTTCAGACAAACGGTTGTCCATTCTGAAGGCCTTCATTGATGGAGTACCCACAACTCAGAACACCAAAAGAGGAGCAACAAAGAGGATTAGGGGACTGGATACTAAAACATACGAAGAACGGTTGCAGGAACTGGGTAGGTCTAGTTTGATGAAAAGAAGGACCAGGGGAGACATGATAGCACTCTTCCAATATCTCAGGGGTTGCCCCAAAGAAGAGGGAGTCAAGCTATTCTCCAAGGCACCTGAGGGCAGAACAAGAAGCAATGGGTGGAAACTCATCCAGGAGAGAAGCAACTTAGAACTGAGGAGGAATTTCCTGACAGTGAGAACAATTAATCAGTGTAACTCCTTGTCTCCAGAAGTTGTGGGTGCTCCAAAACTGGAAGTTTTTAAGAAGGGACTGGGCAGCCACTTGCCTGGAATTGTATAGAGTCTTCTGCTCCAGCAGGGGGTTGGACTAGAAGACCTCTAAGGTCCCTTCCCACGCTGTTATTTTGCTGTGTTCTATCACTCTGTTCTGTTTGTCGTCATCATTGTCGTCATCATCACCGCTATTGTTATAATTCTTCTTGGATCTGCATTTCCTATTATGAGTTTTCCTTCTTAAGGCAGGGGTCTGCAAAGTTGGCTCTTTGAAGACTGGTGGACTTCAACTCCCAGAATTCCCCAGCCAGCATGCAGAGCCTTGGTCTAAGGCAGGAGTCTGGCATGGCTGGCTGGGGAATTCTGGGAGTTGAAGTCCACCCGTCTTCAAAGAGCCAACTTTGCAGACCCCTGCTCTAAAGGAAGGCTGAATGGACAGAAAGATACACACCTCTCG